>JAKCPI010028966.1:0-14549 GCA_023213315.1 Euborellia annulipes | reverse complement strand
ATGTCGAGGTTTTGACGGATATACACGTTTTGAGGTACCCTGAATCCAAAAAAGTGGTTTTCGCGACATGGTCTGTCTGTCTGTCTGTGTGTGTGTCTCTGAACAAAATATCTCAAGAAAAGAAAGAGCTAGGAAGTTGAAATTTTATATTTAAGTTAGACACCCCCATGGGACGTGACACGAAGCTTTTGAACAAAATCGACCAGAGTACTAGTACTTTATTGACGCACTTTTTCAGTTATTTTTTTTCGATTTTCTTTAAATTCGCTTCAACGATTTTGATTAAAATTCATAAATCAATTATTTTTTAGATGCTCTTTGAAATGTATATTCTCGTTTTGTTATTGAAATCTTCTGAAGACCACTTTACTCTTGTACTTCAGAGGAAAGATGGGAGAAATGGTTGCATTGGTAACAAAATATATTTTCCCATTCTTATAAATTTTACATCTTGAAATTCGAATGCACCGTACGGTCAGAAACTAAATATATGTCGACACAAAAAAATCTGCTGTGCGATCAGTCACACCAAATTTTTATTTATATCTTTTGGTAGCCCAATAACTTAATTAAACTCATCGAACAGTCTGGGGTCCGAACACACTCGCCTTTAGATTGTCAACATTGACATTTGTCAACATCTCTAGCCTCTCGGTCATGGGGGCGGGGTCTTTTTAATAATATTTTTATGTTAAATATATATTTAATATTTGGTTTAATTGTTGATATTTTTTCAAATTCTAAGTACAATTATTCAAATGATAATCCATATTTTGTTCTTTCTTCTCGGTATCTATTGCTTATTGATATAAGCCTATATATATTTTAATTATGTTACAATTAAGCTGGCATATTTATTCAAATCAATTGAATAACACCCCCACCACATTGCCAAGAGGTTAAAAGATATTGAGAAAGGATTCTGATGCCAGATAGTCTGATGAATATTTATTTAAATTAATTAAATACCAGTTGAAATAAATTAATGTTCTTGGATCCAATGTATCGTTAATAATACTCTAGTAATCGTTTAAAGTGCCGGAAATCTAAAAATATTGAATACCGCTGAATATAAGCTAAATATGCATCTAGGCTATGTTTCTTTGATTTCTTTCTGTTATCTTATAAATAAAGCGACATTAAAAAAATCTCTATGATAAAAATTTATTATTGAATCATGACTTATGTTTAAAATCCAAATAGCGTAAAGAAATCACGATTTTTTATAGAATACGTGAATATAAAGAGAGAGAGAGGATAAATTTAGTATTTTCCTCGAGGAATTAATAAACTCCCAGCCTCTATTCAGTTAGATACAGCTAGCGCCTTTAAGGGAAATAGTTTAGTTCTATCTCTCGTGTCACTATTGTGTATAAAAGAAAAGAAATATATATATAAAATAAAAAATTATTTCATTTTTTAAAGCTCAGACGCAGAGTTCCTTTTAAAGGTTTAAAGGTGTTACGACCAAAATGTTTTATAGCTGACCTAGATATATTATAGGGAACAAAAACAACTGGCACGCCAGGTGATCTTTTATTTTATGGCTCGAATTCTCAATCAGAGTTTAAAGCATAAATAATAGAGACGTAGGTTTTTATCCCCTGTGTTTGAGAATTTTGGCCTATGACTATTTTTATATACACCTCAGTTTCCGGCCTAGCGATAAAATTTTTTTAAAATTGCATTCAAATAAATGAAATAAAAATTTGGTCGCATAGCGCATATACAATTTGCTCTTGTCTTCTGTAATCGAAAGTTGTGTTCTGTAACTATTTATTTAGCCCTCGGGGCTTGGCATAGAAGGTTAGCGTGCTAACCTCCTATATCACGTTGCGGGTTCGGACCCCAGGCAGTCCGATGATTTTATTTAAGCCACTTGGATACCAAATGGCTTAAATAAGAATGCCCTGGACCCCAAATCAATATATATTATATAAATACGAGTATCGTTTAAAGTCTTAAATGGCCTAAGTTGCCGAAAAGACTGTGTGTATGTGTGTGTGAATATGAGTGTGTTTTTTTTTTTATAAAAAAACGTTCACACTTTCCACTCATTCACACTCACACTCACATTCACACAGTCTTTTCGGCAACTTAGGCCATTTAAGACTTTAGACGATAACCGTTCTTTCACGTTATACATTATCTTATGTGTGGGTTCAGGCATTTCTATTTAAGCCATCTGGTATCCAAATGGCTTAAATAAAATCATCGGACTGCCTGGGTCCGAACCCGCGACGTTTGGCATAGGAGGTAGGCACGCTACCTACTATGCCACACCCGAGGGCGAGTGTGAGTGTTAAAAAAAAAAAACTATTTATTTATATTTTGTTACCATGGCAACCATTTCTCCTATCTTTCGTATAAATTACAAAAGTAAAGTGATATTCAGAAGATTTCAATATCAAAATGAGAATATACTTTTTAAGGGGCATCTAAAAAATAATTGATTTTTAAATTTTAATCAAAATCAGTTGGAGCCAATTTTGAGAAAATCGAGAAAAAGCGAAAAAGTACTTCCAGTTAAGTACTAGTACTTTTTAGTCGATTTTGTTTAAAATCTTATTAATACAAGTTCGGAAGGTGTCTAACCTAAATATAAAATTTCAACCTCCTAGCTCAATTCCTTCATACTTAAAATTGACACACCTCAGACAGACCATGTCACGAAAACCACTTTTTTTTTGATTCAGGGGACCTCAAAACGTGTATATCCGTCAAAATCTCGACATCGAATTTTTGACATGAATCCAATACTTTCTCTCTATATTAATCGTACATATTTAATTGATACTTAAACTATAGCTGGTAGTTCAATCAGGATAAGTAGTCAGGAAAATAAGAGACTACATCTAGTTGTATTTCATTGTTTATTAATTTCTCATCATATTGACGTTCCGATTCCGGTTGGGATCATCCTCATCTGTTCTGCTTTTCCTGTCTACTAATCCTGATATTTAATTGACTCTGATACAGAAAACAATTTGATTAGCTGAATTCTTTAGAGAGAATAAAAAATTCCGTTTATTTTAAGACTTGGAAAAAATTGATTGTTGTGATACTTTCGTGCTTTTTTTACTTTGAATCAGTGCCTCCCGACCTTTTTATCACCGCGGGGCTGTCAATGTTTGATAATTTTACGGTTTTCCCTTTATATTGATTAATTTTTTACCTACAATAAAGTCTTATCTTTTTTGAGAAGGATGAATAAATAAAATCCGGAGATGATTTTCCTGCCAATTTATTTGGATTAACCCCTTCCGCTCCTTTCGGAGCCAAAACGACTCCTTCAGGACCATGACGTGTCAGGAAAAACAAATAGCTCTCAATTTTGTGATTAATCGCAACTTTTAATGACAAAATTGATGGCTATTTGTTTTTCTTGACACCGCATGGTCCTGAAGAAGGAGTCGTTTTGGCTCGGAAACGTTGACCCATAGCGGAAGGAGTTATTCCAAATAAATTGGCCTGAAAATCATCTCCGGATTTTATTTATTCATCCTTCTCACCAGGCTGCCACCTATCTTCATCAGTTTATCTTTTATATTTATTGAAAAATTATATTTATTTTCTAACTCGAAATCCCAGAAAATGATTAAAGAAAAATCAAATAAGGTATTTTACTTCCATTCCTTAATGGGTATATTGATCCTCTTTACTAGGGAATTGGCCCTCTTTCTCGCTCCCTCTTTCTTGCGTTAAAATCTCAACGGCTCAGCTTTAAATCATCACTTCGATTTAATTCCTTTCTTTCATATAGAACAAAGTAATTTCTTTCGGCATCTAAGGGTATTTAGACTATTTAAATTAATTGCTAGCCAATATATTATAATTTAATAATTTTGCTCTTGGACGAATGATGGATTGTAACCTCTAATCTCTTGACCACAGAGTTACTTATATAAAATAATGATAAATTGAAACGTTAAATAACCCGAAAAAGTTGACTTCTAGAAAATTTTCCAGCCATCTTTTAGCGGTGGGAAGTTTGTAATATTTTGAACTATAGTATGCTATATGCGCTTTCGATATATATTCAGTATAAAATAAAATTAAAATTCTTTTCCATCAATAATAATGATTATAAGATATTAATGATTATATAATGATTTTAATCTTTTTTTTTATTTTATTTGACAAAAGGCCGCGCCATCATGCTGCCATATTTTAATATCTTAAAATCATTATTAAATCACTCAACAGATACATTATTAATGTTGTTAAATTTGTTTAATGATTTCAACTATCTAATTACAACCATCTGTAACAATGACACTTAGACTGTCCCGAGGTATAGCTCGACGGGCGCTCGAAACGTCGACGGTTTTTTATTTTCCTTGGCTGACTCCTTTCCATACATCTATATTTAATACGCATAGCCAATTTTTATATTTTTGTTTATCAAATAGGAATTTTGATTTCTTTTTTCTTGAATATTTTTTATTTCTATTTTGTTTCATCTCCTTTAATGCAGCGTCTTGAAATAGCATCAATTTCTTGTCAATTATTTTCTTTCACAATTCCGTTTCCGCCGTTCTTAGAAATTTACTCAGCATCCATCTTCTTTTAATAAAAATCCCAAATGAAATGAGAGGAAAATAAACCTCAATTGGTTAATTCTAACTTGATTTGCTATTTGTTTATCTCAAGGGAGAAAAACCAGAAGGACATCACAATTACTTTGGACTAAATAAATTTCTAAACCTATTTTATTAAAAAGTAAAATTGAATGCCTATAATACTCCAATTTTATTTGACTATTTCGTCATTTTGGAGCTATAAGCCAACCTAACCATCTTCAAAAAAATTTCGTGCCTCTTGCAATTAATTTACAATATGGAAGTATGAAGAATAAAAACCAGAAAGTTTTTACCACTCAAACTGATTTGCATCTTCTTCAGTGTGTCGAAATATTTCCAAATTTAGGAAGTCAGAAATTTGTTACTTTTTACTTTTCATACTTTACAATTTTGAAATTTTCTCAATCTTTATTCTAAAGATTGATGATGTAAACACACGTGAAATAATATACACTACCGATTTTTTTACCCCACCGAATTAAATCGAAGCGATCTTTTAAAGAGGAAGCGTTGAGATTTTAAGGAAGCGATTGACTATCAAATAATTTGTTTTTTAGAGCTTAAGCTCTAAAACAGTAGTGTCAAACTCAAAAGCTAACTTAGGCCAAATAAACAATGCTTAACTTTCAAATGATCCATATTAGTTTATAAATAAAATATATTAAAATTTTATAACCTGGATTCGTTTCTAATTCACATTTCTATTTTATTTTTACTTTGCGTCGAATATATTGACTGGACCCAAACATGTTCATCTAGGGCCGCGAGTTTGACACCCCTGCTCTAAAATCTCTAAAATCTGGCCACTAATCCCTGACTTTTCGTGTAAGAGCCGTAAAAAAATAATTTCTTGCTTGGATCTAACTAGAATATCTCCTTTTGCTACCCAGATCTTTTCCTGGTTTGGTGTTTCTGGCCAGAATATATGGTCAGAATCCTTGCCAGCACCAGAAAGTCTGTTGGGATTTTCTACTAGGGTTATTTAGTCGGTATTTTTCTACTTACACCCGACTCTTGTTATTCATTGTCTTTTTATAACTCTAATATAATTGATTTTCACTATAGCTGTCAAATATTCAGCTGTTTGGATACTTAAAAAAAAAAAATCATAAAATCCTGTGATTTTTGTGAAATTTCAAAACTTCAAGTGTAATGCGCTAACTGGAGTTAGGTAAAACTTTTTTTCTTTGTTGCAATTTAATTATCTATCATAGTGGCAAGTTTTTTTCAGTATAGCGAAGAATATAGTGAAGAAAAAAATTTTTTTTCAGCCCACCCTAATGTGACGCCCCTATATCCAATACACAAGGGTGGACTAAAAAAAAAAATATATTATTTTTTCTATAAGCTATACTGAAAATCACTTGCCACTATGATAGATAATTAAAATGCAACAAAGAAAAAAAAGTTTACCTAACCTCCAGCTAGCGCATTACACTTGAAATTTTGAAATTTCACAAAAATCACAGGATTTTATGAATTTTTTTTTAAGTATCCAAACAGCTGAATATTTGACAGCTATAGTGAAAATCAATTATATTAGAGTTATAAAAAGACAATGAATGATTGAAAATGTATTTTTTAAATTTGAGGTAGCGCAATGGATATAAAAATGACGTATTATACTGTAGCATAACTACCCCTCCACTCACACTCTCTCCACCCACTATGCACTTTTTTCAGCCCACACTATTGCCTATCTTCCGGCAACTAAACCTAAATGAACATCTTCCTGTTTAGTTCCGATAGAAATTAATTCATCTTTTTTTGCATTAATATTCCAACAAATAAATAAATACCCTATTTCTTTTTTTATGTATTATCCTATTAAAAAATCAGATCATTAATTTAAATAAAGAAAAATAATATAAATTCGTTTGATTTAAAGTCAATTCCGGTCTATTTTAAATTCCTTTTCTCTCTTTCTCTTTTCTATACTATATGATTTAATGATGCGTTTACACAATTGACGTGAATTTCCATTATAGGCAATACATTAGGCACAAATCGTTCGATTCTGCTCCGGGGGTGGGGAAAGAATTCTTTTTTTTTTTTTTTTTTTTCTTTAAGCTTAAATTCGAATTGATAAATCGCCACTTCAAAAGAAATAAATTTCACTCTAAACATATTAATATACCACCCCCACTTGCTCCTCTTATCCTCTTCTTCCAGGGGCGCAAAAAAAAAGTTTTATTTATTTGTGTTTTATATAGTTTAAAGGTCGAGAAATAACTTTTTTTTTTTCTCTCTCTCTCTCTCTCTCAGCCGATACAAAACATTCATTTGGAATTTATTGAGGCACCTACCCCCACAAATAGAAACATTTATATTTATAAAATCTCTAACAAAAAAAAAAGTACTTTAAAAAGTGGAACTTATCAAAGTATTTATATATTCTTTAAATAATATGAAAAAATGATGATTTTTCAAAAATATAATTTTTGTCTAGAAAAAACAAAATTTCAAATTGTTCATATTGTGGATGTCATGAATCTAACTTTCACCATTTTCTGGTAGGATTTAATTTTGAAACTACAATTTTGTATGCAGGACCGTCCAAATTCACAGAAAATTATAGAAGTGTTTCAAAATGAACTTTACAACTTTGTACAGAAACACAAAAAGTATTTTACCCCAAAATAAAGATCTTCTATGTTGCTTTTGTTGGTTATTCTGCACATATCCCATTGGTAGTAAATATCTTCCCAAACTCTTAGTTTGAGTTAAAAAAAACTTCAAGTGTTTCCTTTAAACAACACTAAAATCAGCTCTGTTAGCTTCTTTAAATAAATTTATATGACTTTGATTCCTGAAACAAATACACACATCTACCACGCTCGGGTCTAGTGAATGCAGCCAGCTTTATGCTGCAGCTGCTGCTAAGCTACTCGTGACAGTGCGATTCGGCACTAGCGAAATACGCTGATATGTTTCATATATAAATTGATGTACATTTTATTCAGAGAACTTACAGAGATGAGTGTGGTATCAATTTGAAGGGAAACACAAAGTTTTAACTTGCGTATAAGCAAGTTGAAACCTGGTTCGGTAATAGCGGCCAGCTAGTGGGGTGTCCAGGTGGCGAAGCCCCCTGTCTAGACGCCAAGGCGTGCGGCGTGGCTAGTATTACTATTCCAATCCAGTGCCTGCTTGAGGATTTGTTTAAATGCATAGAATACATAAATGCAAAGAATACATAAATATTTCTCTAGCCTATACATTTCCTTTGAGAAAAATCGTAACTTTAGGAATTAATAACTCAAAAAATTATAGAAATTTCGGCACCCGAGTATTTTTTCTGGACTTTCCATAACGACCTCTATAAGAGTGCAAAATTTCTTTTCAAAATTTCAACGGGAAGTTGGTCAAACAGAGAGTGACAGACAGACAGACGGACGGACGCTCCGCTATTATATATATAGATAGTGAGAAAGTATTGCGATTATGTCAAAAATTCGATGTCGAGATTTTTACTTTTTTAATTTTATTTTCAAGTCCATCATCAGTTGCTGAGACAATTGAAATTTACTATTAAATACTATTAAAATAAAATTTGTTTTCGGTGACCTTTTAACCCTCTTGTTCCTCGGGGTCACCACATTGCAACAGTTGATTAAGTTCTACAAATAATTTATTTATAAAATACATAAACTAGAGAAATATAAGCCTACACAAAAACCGATACTTTTACTCTCTCTAATAAGACGCCCTTGTTTTTAAATTCAAATTAAATCCTCGTCGTTGTTGTTGTTGTTGACTATGCACATAATAGGCAGACAGATGTCGGGGCAGGCCTTTTCCGGGACAAATTGGTTTGTCACACTCGTACAAAAACCGATGTAAATCTCAAGTTAAGTCGTTGCTTCTAAGATTAAACGCATGTCGCCTTAACAGCCAGCAGCTCTCTCACTCGGCTGCTATTCTCTTTATGTTTTTGTTATTTTCTTTTGCAACAACAACAACAACAAACGCTGGCTTTTATACATTTTACTATATCACTTAAGATAAAATGGCTTTAAAGGCGTAATTCCGTTTTAGATTTTGACACGCAAGCAATGAAAAAAGAGTTGATATAGAAAATAAAATGGCTTTTAAATGGAAAAATAAGAGAATTTATAATATGAAATATTTCAATTCAAGTGTCAGTATTAAATATTTTCAATCAGAAATTTTATATTTCAATAATATGGTTGTCACATCCGATAGCTTAAGGGCTATTCAAGTATAAAGTAGGAACATTTTTGAATATTTTAGACCACCCTCTCCCCTAAACCGATCGGACTTTTTATCGACACAGGTCTTTTTTTGTTTAAAAATTCTTATGTAAGCAAAAGATTATCCTTCACTCTTGTCAGAATGTGAACACTTAGATTGCTTACCTATTATATTTGGCTTGATCCAAAAGTTGCTTTCAACGAAATTTCTTCATCTCATCGATTGTAGAATATTATCTTATATCTTATTCTTAGCGAGTGAAAATTCTTATTTATTCAAAAATATAGAAAGCTAATTTAAATTGAATTAAAAAAATTCGCTTTGCGCTAACAAAATCTTCGTATAAAAATTTTTAAGCAGGCTTCGCCCCCCCCCCCCCCCCCCTCCTCTGTATCACCGCCAGCTGGCTCGGGCCCGCCTGCAAGGGACTCCCCTCTTTTCTTAATTATGATTCTTCTTCTCGAGAAGCTTCACATTTAAACAGGGAGGCTTCGCACTCCTGGACCCCCTTCGACTGGCTCGGGCCCGCCTGCGGCGGACCCTCGCCTTTTCTTCTTAATTTTGAAAAGAAAATTATTATTATTCCATTTCAATTCAGTGCCTGCTTGAAGGAGACGAAATTTTGCAGTTTTATATAGAGGACGTTGTGGAGAGTCCAAGAAAAATACTCGGGTCCCGAAATTCCTATAACTTTTTGAGTTATTAATGAGAGAAATTAGAAAATGAAAAAAAAAAAAAAACAAAAAAAAAAAAACAGAAAAAGTGCATCAGTAAAGAAAGTACCAGTACTTTTGGCCTATTTTGTTCAAAAGCTTCCTCAGGGAGTGCCTCCAAAAGTGTATATTCATCAAAATCTCGACATCGAATTTTTGACATTAATCCAATACTTTCTCACTTTCTTATACCTAAGTTTTTTTTTTTTTTTTTTTTATTTTTTTATAAACATTCACACTTTTTTCTCATTCACACTCACACTCACACACACATTCACACAGTTCACACAGTCTTTTCGGCAACTCAGGCCATTTAAGACTTTAGACGATAACCGTTGTAAGTAATATATATATTGGGGGTTCAGGCATTTCTTATACCTAAGTTAAGAGAAAGTAAAAATTATGGAAAACTAGCACATTTTTTTTTTCCAAATTATGCAAGAAAATTTAATTGGAACAGCTCTAATTAATAAAAATTAAAGATTAAAATAATTTAAAACGACATTTTAAAATTTAAATTCAAATTTTAATAATACTCGTACATTCTGGGCTTGATCAAGCAAGCAAGTATTTAATAAATAAAAGACCTGGCAAGCTCTAACAAATGAAAATTAAACTTTAGAATAAATTTAATAGTATTAAAGTGTGGTAATAAATTTAGCGGTTTGTTGTCTCCATGCAATCATAGCCAAATAATTGGGGCAATTATTTAGCGTTGCTTGCAAAGCACATAAGTTTGCCTCGCAACCGAGCGAGCGAATGGAAATCAGAGAGAGAGAGAGAGAGAGAGAGAGAGACCCTTAAAAGGCAAAAGGCAAAGGCTCCTGGGCTATAAGGGCCCTTTGCCAGTCGATTATCACCGAGTTTTATTGCCAACGATGGGATGGCGGGGTGGGGTGGGGGGGGCTCACCTATTCTACTCCGTGATTATTTATTATTCTATAAAACTATCCATTCGTCGTCTTTGTTTTTAACGCCCAATGAAAATTATTTATATTTATTTATAGAATCTTCTTTTATAAAGATTGTTATTATTATATGATACAGGAAAAAGTAAAGACAATCACCGACCAATACTTGATTTTTTTTTTTTTTTTAAAGACTCACACTTTTTTCTTTTTCCCATTCATACTCAGATCCACACAGTCTTCTCGGCAACTTAGGCCATATAAGACTTTACGATAACTGTTATATATATAATAATATATATTGGGGGTCCTGGTATTCTTATTTAACCCATTTGGTATCTAAATGGCTTAAATAAAATCATCGGACTGCCTGGGATCCGAACCCGCGACCCTCGGTATAGAAGGTTAACACGCCTACCAACTACACCAAGCCCGAGGGCAATTTTGAAAAGAGTTTTTTTAATATCTATTGGGGGTCCAGACATTTTATTTAAGCCATTTGGTATCCAAATGGCTTAAATAAAATCATCGGATTGCCTGGGATCCGAACCCTCGACCCTTGGTTACAAGCCAGGCGCGCTGCCCTAAAGCCAAGCCCGAGGGTATTTTGAAAAGATAATTATTATTATTCCAATTCAGTGCCTCTTTGAGGATTTGTTTATATTCATAGAAAACACAAATGCAAAGAATAAATAAATATTTCTCTATACAATCGTAACTTTAGGAATTAATAACTCAAAAAGTTATGGGAATTTTTGGATGAAAATAATTTTCATGTAATTCCTAGAAGGTCTTCTTTATGCATATAAAATTTCATTTTAAAATTCCAACGAGAAATTGTCTAAATAGAGCGTGAAAGATAGACGGACAGACAGACAGACGAGCATTAGCGAATTATATAAATATATTTTTCTAACCATTTCTCTTTTGTTGCAGGTATGTACTCTCCATCCAGATGTAGGCCTATTATTATTTATTCACCAGTGTATGTGAGTAACCCACTTTTTTTATACTAAATCTCTTCTAATACGGTCGTACCTCGAGATAACGAATTTAATCCGTTCATAAATAGGAAATTTCTATTTGTTTTTGAGATTAAAAATATCAATAATTACATCGAGAAAGTCAAGATTGAATTCATTGATGTAAATAACATATATCGCAAATACTCTATTAAAATTATTTATGCGAAAAGGCTTTCCCTAATCTCGCGGTACGCTTGTTATGTATTATTATACCTATTTGGTTTTTGTTTTTTATTCCAAAGTTGAAGTTTAGAAATTTTCTCATTTTTTTTTTTTTAATAGCGTTTTGTCTATTTATATCTTATTTATATTTTTTGAACGTTGTCGATTTTTATTATTTTAGAATGTTAAACAAGTTTGTTTTTTTTTTTTTTTTTTTCTTCTTTATGAACAACATAACATTAAATTTCCATATTTTTTATGTTTATGTTCAAAAGATAATATAGCCTATATTTATAGTAATAGGGATACTCTCAGATCGATTCAGCTTTTAGTGTATTATCAAGAAATTGCCATGACAAGAATGTCATTTGACTTTTCTATATTATTATTATTATTTGAAATTCCTATCGGGATCCTCGTTTATTTACCCGAGGTGCTTTCGTGCACGTAGACACACACCTTAAACCCAACCGGCCTCTGGCCGTAATCATCTATCGGCACACTGTGAAGTTACGTTATTTCCTATCTCTAACTCCTCCTTCTTCGTTCGTTTTTAGCTAGTAAACTAATCCTTGTCCATCCGGTTCCTTTTATTCAACCTCTTCTATGCTAGGGAGGATGTCCTAGTTTGAGGAGGGACTCCCTCAGCACCGGCGTGTAGCCTACTCCTTTCAAAGGATGGATCACTGAGAAGGAACCTTCTTTACGTCCCTTCCACAGGACGGAATGTCCGGTATAGTGGCCAGGAAGGAAGGCATGCACGAAAAAGTTAGCAGCTTGAATAACTCCTTTGTCTTAAAAGATATAATTATGATGAATATACGGTTTGAAAAAATGATTCTTCTTTGAAAGTTTTACATTCTCTTACCTCTATATATGTTAATATATAGAGAGAAAAAGTATTAGATTCATTCGAGATTTTGAAGGATATACACGTTTTGAGGTCCCCTGAATCCAAAAAAGTGGTTTTCGCGACATGGTCTGTCTGTGTGTGTGTTCTGTGAACAAAATATCTCAAGAACGAAAAGAGCTAGGAGGTTGAAATTTTATATTTAAGTTAGGCACCCCCATGGGACGTGACACGAAGCTTTTTGAACAAAATCGACCAAAGGGTACTAGTACTTTACTGATGCACTTTTTCAGTTTGTTTTTTCGATTTTCTCAAAATTCGCTCCAACGATTTTGATTAAAGCTAAATATTTTCGAGATTTTTTAAAAAGATAATATATTAAGATACCTGATTGGATTTAATGAGTATAGATATATTTAAAAAAAACACTCAATGTCTTGTTAAATAGATTTTGATTAAAATTTATAAATCAATTATTTTTTTAGATGCTCTTTAAAATGTATATTCTCATTTTGACATAGAAATCTTTTGAAGCGTACTTTACTCTTGTACTTCATAGGAAAGATAAGAGAAATGGTTGCCATGGTAACAAAATATATTCCCATGTTTATAGATTTTTATATCTTGAATTCTAATATCGACGGAAACTAAATAAGCTTATATCTCGACACAAAAAAAATCTGGTGTGACAAGTACACAACATAACATTCTATTACCAAAGGTAAAAGAAAGTTGTGTGCTGTGCGACTAATCACACCAGATTTTTATTCCAATCTTGCATGTTAGTCTTGTTACAATCATGTACACAACAGAGTTTTTGCTTTCTATTTTTTACTGATTTTCTTTTACTAATAAATGTTGTCAGAAATTATTTTTTCGTTACTTGAAGATCCGATTTATATAAATCATAATTCTTAGGGAGAATGTCAAGTCAAACTCATCGTATTTAGAAAAATATTTACATTTTGAGTTAAAACTTTCCTTGTTTAATTAAAAAAAAAATTTCCGATTTTCATCCCTCTTATTTCAAATAGCATTATCGTTTTCTCCTCTTTACATCTCAATATTTCTCTTTATTTATGTTATTCCTAAAACGGACTTGATATACATTAAATAAATATCTGAAAACAAATATCCTAGTGTCGACGTGACCCTTAATACGAGCAGACACCTCACATCCTCCATTATTTTGAATGTAACCCTTGGGCGCCCTTTAGGGCATTCTCCTCCTCTAAACTTGCTAAATTCTATTCTCTCTGACCCTCACGGGTCAACTACTCTTTCCACCCTCATCTAAAAAATATATATCAAAATGTGTTTTGGAATATTTAGTTGAAAATGCAAACAACACGCATGTAAATATGTACGTCTATGAAATAACAAAGATATTGCAAGAATTCTTTATTTGATTAATTAAGAAAAGAAAAAAAGAAAAATTTTAAATGATTACAAATTTCACTTTTATCAATTTAATTGGTTTTAGTTGAGGTGTGTGTTAATTTTTTTTACTTTCTCTTACCGATATATAGATTAAATAAATATTTGAAAACAAATAGACTGGTTGCGACTATATATAGAAAATATTGATTGATTCATGTCAAAAGTGCGATGCCAAGTTTTTTGATGGATCCCCCCCCCCCCCCCCCCCCCCCAAAAAATGGGGTCCCACTTCATGGTCTGTCTGTGTGTGGGTCTCTTTGTCGGACAAAATTTGATAGTAAGTCTCTAAAGGGAAAAGAGCTAGAAGGTATTTAAGATTTTTAGAATTTTATATTTAAGTTCGGTACCACACTGAGACGTAACACGAAGCTTTTTAAACAAAATCGGCCTAAAATTACTAATACTTTACCGATACACTTTTTCAGATTTTTTTTATTTTCAATTTTCTCAAAATTTACTTCAACGATTTTGATTAAAATTCATAAATCAATTATTTTTTAGATGCTCCTTAAAATGTATATTCTCATTTTACCCTTGAAATCTTTTGAAGTTTACTTTACTCTTGAACTTCAAAAAACAAAAGATAGAACAAATGGTTGCCATGGTAACAGAATATAAATATCTCCTCACGTTTTATTACATCTTGAATTTTA
>JAKCPI010028965.1:0-25574 GCA_023213315.1 Euborellia annulipes | reverse complement strand
TTAAGCCATTTAGATATCAGATGGCTTAAATAGAAATGCCTGAACCCCAAATATATATATTAATTACAACGGTTATCGTCTTAAGTCTTAAATGGCCTGAGTTGCCGAAAAGACTGTGTGAATGTGTGTGAGTGTGAGTGTGAATGAGAAAAAAAGTGTGAATGTTTTAAAAAAATAAAAAAAAAAACACACTTTTTTACCATACTCACACATATAAGACTTTTTACGATACTGATATTTAATAATATTCATAAATATTGGGGATTCAGGCATATTTATTTAAGCCATTTGGTATACTGGCTTAAATAAAACCATCAAACTGCCTGGGATCCGAAGACCCGCGACTCTTGGTATACAAGGCCAGCACGCTACCAACTACACCACCGTCCGAAGGCATTTTATATCTTGCTAATATAGGGCCTGCTGTCGGAAACTAAATACTGTACATGTCGACGCAAAAAATCTGGTGTGACTGGTCTCACAGCATACCAGATTTTTAAATAATAAATAATTACAATTAAAAATTTATTTTCAATTTTACATAATTTTTTTAATTTTTTTATAATTTCAAGGTGTATATTCTTCTTTATTTTTTATTATTATGCTCCACTCTGTAATTTTTGCACTTCCATTCAACTGGGAATTTTTTTTAAACAGGGTTGACAACTTGTTTTTCTCTTCTTCCTTTTTATTTTTATTTACCTTTATAATTAAATAAAAAAAATTTTGTCACCATCGTGAAAAGAGAAGCCTTTTTAATTTCATGAACAATAGTTGTTATTTTACCTGTTGAAAGACAACAACAACAACAACAAGTACGATACAAAGTTTGACTTCTTGAATAGCACAAAAGACACTCTTCGCACTCAGCAAATAACTGTCACTGTCACTGTCACAAACAAAGCCAATAGATCGGCTTTTAAAAAAAATTTTTTCCAGTTGGCAATTGACATGCAAGAGTGATTAAATAATTTATTAAGAAATCATAATCGATTTAAATTCTAGTCTGCATGTTTGCTGATCGTTAAACGTGGAAGCTGGCTGACGACGACAATTACGCTCCCCCACCCCCACCCCCCAGACCGAGTAAATTGTTCGAAAAAATAAATTTTTAATTTAGATAATGTCACCAACTATTTATTTTATACTTCTTTTTTTTATTCTCTCTACTAATCAATTAACATGCAGGTTTTTAATGATTTGAAATTCTCTATGTTTACTTGTTTACCTTGAATATATCATTAGAATTAAAAATCTGGTGCTACTGGTCGTACAGCACATACTGTGCTTGTCACACCAGATTTTTTGTGTCAGCATATGTTTAGTTTTCGCTGATAAATTAGATAGAAAACATAGAAAAATATTTATATTCTGTTATCATGGCAATCATCTTTCTATGAAGAACAAGAGTAAAGTGTGCTTCAAACAATTTTGAGGGCAAAATGAGAATATACGTTTTTAAGAGCATCTTAAAAATAAATAATTTTTGAATTTTAATCAAAATCTTTAGAGCGAATTTTGAAATAATCGAAAAAACTTAAAAAGTACCTCAGTAAAGTACTAGTACTCTTTGGCCGATTTTATTCAAAAGCTTCGTGTTACGTCCCATGGGAGTGCTAAACTTAAATATAAAATTTCAACCTCCGAGCTCTTTTACGTTCTTGAGATATTTTGTTCACAGACACACACACAGACAGACCATGTCGCGAAAAACACTTTTTTGGATTCAGGGACCTCAAAACGTGTATATCCATCAAAATCTCGACATCGAATTTTTGATATGAATCCAATACTTTCTCTCTCTCTATATATATACAATACATATATATGTAAGAGGAAGTATAATTATTGCGGTTTTTTATAAATTCTAAAATTGTGAAATATAATACGACTAGGGAATTAATGTTTTCTGCACTACACCCTTAAAAGAGTTTGAGTAAAGATGAGCTCCATTCTTGTCTTTTTTTTTTTCAAAATTGATGGGCAGGTAACCTAAGACTATCTTCTTATTCCCCCTCTCCTTCCTTTAGACCCTAAAATAAACTTAGTATTATGTTTATTGTTAAGAAAGTAGGTTTTGCAAGAAAGTAGGCCAGGGGGAGGATTTTTCTTTCAAAGTCTATCACAAAACTACTTGTGATTCACCTCTTAAGTTATAAAGATAAAAGTGAAATTTTTTTCTATAATAGTTATATTTTCAAATAACAATTATTTCATCTACACCAGAGTTTCCCAACCTTTTGAAGTTCACGGCACCGTTGGGAATAACATTCAACACAGGGGCACCCCTTCCTTGAATTAAAAAAATATTTTTATATGTAAATTTAATAAATAACGTACACCATAACACAATATAGTAAACTTTACTACAGTCACTGAGTAAAAATTCATCAATAGTTTTGTATAGGGTATTTTTTTTTTATTTATCTCCTATCTCACGGCACCCCTTAACCAATCACGTGGCACCCCTGGGAACCACTGATCTACACAATAACATTTATTTATTCATTTTCCAATAGTTTTAAAAGGTGTAAAGAGAACTGGACAGGAGTGGCTAAAAAAGAGCGCCTTGGTTTACAAAACAAAACTCAGCTTTTATTTTTAGCCACTCCTGTTAGTTTCCCTTTACAAGGTAGGATTATACAACCATTACTTTTTAATAACATTTAGGTTATATGAGTATTTAATTTGATATTAGCTATTACTTAGAATTTTGGAAATTAACCTTACGAAACTTTCTTAATTTTTTTTTTTTTTTTTTTAAACATCTTAAGATTCTCGTTGATAATCGATTAATAACTATAACGATTAGGAAATAGTCGATTAGAAACTCCAGTCGATTATTTTTAATATCCAAATAAAAAAAAATCGATTATTTTTTTCCACATAATCGAACACCCCTAAAGGCCTCACAATTTTCTCTCCTCTTTTCTAAAACTACCCACTTTTTTTTATTATTATAAAAATTAACCAAATGGGTAAAAAACGGCTCAAACAATAATTTTCTTTTTAATTTTTATTTTTAATTAATTGTACTATTTTAAAAAATTTTGGATTTTACAACCTTGAAGTTGAATAATAAAAATAAAATAAGCAAACGGGATCAACAAATAAATTAACAAGTTATAGTAATTAGCATTTGAATTTTCAAAAAAGTGTACGAGTAAATGTCAAAAGATGCCCCCTTCCATGCATTCACAACGATATAAATGTTTAAAATGTATATTCTCATTCTACCCTTGAAATCTTTTGAAGCACACTTTACTCTTGTAATCCATAGGAAGGATATATTGCCATGGTAACAAAATACAGTATAAATATTTTTCTGTTTATAAATTTTACATCTTGAATTCAAATGTACCTCACTGTCGGAAGCTAAATATTTGTCTTCACAAAAAATCTAGTGTGACAAGCACCTTTGGTAAGAGAAAGTTCTGTGCTGTGCGACCAGACACACCAGATTTTTCATAAATAAACAAACATTTTTCATTTCGTCATAAGTACTCAAATATTCTCTGTTTTGAATGAATCGGATGATACTTATTCTAAACAACTTCCAGCTGCCCCCGGGCTTGGTGTAGTTGGTAGCCCTGTATACGAAGGGTCGCGGGTTCGGACCCCCCTGTAGTCCGATGATTTTATTTAAGCTATTTGGATACCAAATGGTTTAAGTAAGAATTCCTGGACCCCAAATACATATATTATATTTAAATAACGATTATCGTCAAAAGTCTTATATGGCCTGAGTTGCCGAAAAGACTGTGTGAATGTGTGTGAGTGTGAGTGGAGAGAAAAAGTGTGAGTGTTAAAAAAAAAAAAACTTCCTGCTATTATTAAAAAAAAATTATCTCCTCCCAGGATTGTTTCCGAAATAAAATTAAGTTTTTTTCGTTAAAAAGATTAACTATCAAAAAGCAAATAAATTTCCCAATTACATCTAAAAACAAAAAACATTTTAGGGAAAAATAGGTAAATTATAAGTTATCATAATGCTAGATAAAAATAATTTTTTTTTTTTTTTTGGATAAGATAACAAAAAAGCCTTTATTAAAGTATTGACTTGTTGTTTGTCTGCCATTCAAATATCACTGTTTGAGTTTAATTATTTATTTTTTTTTTTTGCTTTAGATTCTAAAAATTACCTGACATTCCTAGCGAGAAATTTTCCTTAGAAATAATAATTGAGTGACCGAAAGTGAAATTGGCCTCTGACGTTAATCTGTGTCAAATCTCTCAAGCATCTGCAATCTCTTCTCTTTGTCACTTGCAAGTCCCATCTGTTCATGCAAATTCTTTTAAATAAACACCATCAGATGTTTCGCAATTTGTAGACAAGCACAAAATGATTAAAATTTGACCGTTTATTTTTTTTATACTATTAAAAAATCAAAGCACTTTTTATTTACTTTGCATGCGGAGTTGATCGAAATAAAACTGAATATGCATATAAATACTTTATTTTTAGTTTGAGATTTCTGAAAATTTTCTAAATTTATTTTCATAATTATTTTTTATTTACTGTATTAATCGATTTCAATCAAATACAAACAAAAGCAGTCAGATTTTGGGCCTCCAACATTTTTAAATTCATTCAGAATTATTAGATCATAATTTTTATTTTTATTTTTAATTCGTTTTAAGATCTTTTTCGAGTCCATTCCCCTCTATTTATTTCAATTGATTGTTATCCAATTCAATTGAAATAAATTATGTGCCCCCCCCCCCCCCAAACCCCTTTAAAAAAAAAATTATTCCCCTGGATAATTTTATTTATTGAGATATTTTTCTTTATTTTTAGAATAAATTTAAAAAATTTTTTTAGAATATTTTTCTCTAGGAGGAGATGTGGGGGTAGATAAAATTGTTTTTAAAATCTTTTCGGCTTCTGAGGCCATTGCTTTTAATTTATAATTAAATCTTAATTAAACAAAAATTTTATTCTATAAAATTATTTTTATTTCCTGTTGTTTGCTTTACTAAATTTTATAAAATAAAAATGAAATTTTTACCAAGATGTAATAGGATGTCATCAATATTAGTGCATCCTCTTTTCTATTGTTTAAAATATATTATATTAATTCACTTTATTATTTTCTAACCATGACCAACAATTGTCAAAAATTAATGATATAAACCATGCTCACCCTTGAGCTCTATCTAACTTATTAATTATTAAAGATTCCCAATAGAAGGGCCGCGGACCCTTAAGGGTCCGCGAAATGATACTGAGAATTAAATTATTTTGTATTTTACTTGACTTGCAGTATCATTTATCCAAATCTAGTTCCCGCGTAAGATCAGCTGATATAAATTGTAAAAATTGATATAAATTTCATACTAATGTAACTCAAATTATTGTAATATTCTAAAATTCTACAATTTAAGAATTTGACCCTGTCAGTATGGCAACCGATGAGGAGGACCCCACTGTCCTAGACAATTGATGTACAAGTTATCACTTATACCAAGTTTAACAATATTAACAACAACTTTAAGGCCCTGAGAATAATAGTTATAATTGATTTTTTGTTAAGTACTATATTTCTTTCCTTGTCCTATTCTTTTGAAGGAATTTTTCTTAAAGGAAATACATCTTCAGAAATTGATCTTGACAGTGATCAAGAACTCGGCTAACTCACTCATTTCCTAGTAGTCGTATTTTCTTCATCCCTTCTAGCGCCGTTTCCAAAAGGAGTAGCAATTATAACAACACTAATTGGCAGAATTTTTTTAAAAAATCGAATCAATTAATTTTTCCTTTGCCTGTTCAGAAAGGAAAGGGCAGTAGGCATGATTTAATTATTGTCTCGGACGGAGGCTGACCTCAGACTAATTTCCTGTAGCACCTCGGGGCCTTTGACTTCTGAAGAGCTCTTCAAGAGACCCCACCGAGGAAAGGAACTCGCCCTTGCCTTGGGCTCAGTCTTTTTTCTCTCCTTTCAACCCTTTCAATCAGAAGATATCTTTTTCCGAGATATCATTCTCTTGAGGTATTTTTTGTCATCAACAGAAAACTTTTTTTCCGCTTAAACGTTTTAACTCCCGAATTAAATCTAATTTTATTTAACTTTAGTGCTCAAAATTATGAGAAATTACTTTTTTCTTTATTTATTAAATTTTAATTTTTAGGAAACTACCATCTCAAAGTGGAGAATATATTTTATTTATTATGCCATTTCTCCCATTTTTTTCTTCAAAGATATAAAAACTTAGGTTCCTTACAACCGGAAACAATTTAATGAATTTAATGGAATGTTTAAGTAATTTAATTTTTAGTGGAATCGAAATATTCTTCTAGGTATCTATTATAATTTCAACAATTTCCATAAGTTTCTTAAATAGTTAAGTAAAATTATTTTTTTGAGACCAAAGAATGAATTTTTAATTTGATGGAATCTATTTTATTTAATTTCCTATCATGTTTAGACTGAGGGCCGAAACTTTGAATTAAGCGTAACGTAGATTAATGTTTTTATGTTATGAAGGGGTAGGGGTGAGTTAGGGGTGGAAATTAGATTTTGGGGATGGGAAAATTTTTTTATATCCAATATGATATTTTACAATACCTACGTTAAACCTTTAAAATTACTTGTAGTTATTTGTTTTGCGCAATAAACTAACTTACTTTTATATTTTATATCATTTTGATGGGCACGTGCCTTCCTGGTGTGACGTCTAGGCTGGTAGATAATTTATAATAGACTGCAAATAATACTCAAAATACAAATTCAGCCACAACGACATTCCATATTACATATTAATTTTGTTTTTATGTTCTGTAGGTCTACAATTAAAAGACACTTAACATTTTTTAACAAGTTAATTATGTTATTTATAAATTAATTCGGGCTAAATGCGGCTAGAATGATTAGAACTTTCAATGTATATATTCCACTGAACATCAAATGTAAAATTTGTTTCTAGGTCTGGAGGGGTTCACAAATGAGATTTTTAAAAAAAATTTTATTCTTTTTCTTCTCTCTTCGCTTCTACATTAAAAATGACTAACGTTTTTAGCTAAAAACATTTCCTAATAAACCAAATTTAATTTCCTAAATTCTTTCATAAATATTAACTTTGTTAATATTGATTAAATAATTTTACTTTCTCGTACCCTATATATGAAATATATAGGAGAGAAAGTATTGCGATCATGTCAAAAATTCGATGTCGAGATTTTGATGGATATACATGTTTTGAGGTCCCCTGAGTCCAAAAAGTGGGTCCCGCAAATTGGTCTGTGCGTGCGTGTGTCTGTATGTGTGGACAGATTTTTAGCATGAAGGAATTGAGCTACCGGATTGAAATTTTATATTTAACTTAGGTACCTTCCCACACGCTCAAAATAAGCTTTTGAACAAAATCGGGCAAAAAGTACTAGTACTTTACTGATGTACTTTTTCAGTTTTTTTCGATTTTCTCAAAATTCCCTCCAAGGATTTTTTTTAAAATTCAAAAATCAATTATTTTTTAGATGCTCTTTAAAATGTATATTCTCATTTTGCCGTTGAAATCTTCTGAAGACCACTTTACTCTTGTTCTTCATAGGAAAGATAGAAATGGTTGCCATGGTAACGGAATTTAAATCTTTTTCTTTTTATTAGATTAAAAATCAATTATTATTTAAATTCCCATTTTTTTAAAATTTATTTGTGTCTTTAATTGTTTCAAAGAAAACATATATGTCTCTCTCTCACTTGCAAACATTATCGTCTCTCTCTACTCTTTTTATTAAATTCCCTTTCCACCTTATCTTCGCATAGGCCTAATGTTAATTTCCTATAGGGATTTGTATGTTAATTTCGATTCAAAGGGGGTCCCCTTTAGAACTTTTTAGGCATTTAAAATTTTTTTCCAATTCTTATGAAATTTTGTATTTGTTTACGATTCTATATTGTGTATAAAATGTCCAAATATGAGATTAAAATTTTGAAAAATAACCATAGTTTATTTGAAGCAGTCAACATTTAAAATGCAAGTTTGAAACTAAGGTGCTATCGGAAACTAAATATATCTCGACACAAAAATCTGGTGTGACCAGCACAGTGCACAACTTTCTCTACCGAAGGGTAAGAGAAAGTTGTGTGCTGCGCCAGTCACACCAGATTTTTCTTAATACACTGGTTGAAGAACAATCTAGAGAAAATTTTTTATATAAACAAAAAACAAATGTTGGGATCGATTTAATTTGATTTTTTCTCATTAATATTTTGAAAGTTGAGCTGAGGAGGCCCTACTCACTCAAGTCAGTGAGGCTCCTCATTCACTCACCTCACCTCACGTGTGATTATGTTTTTAATGATGCCAGCAAGTCAAGCAAGCTGTTTTTCACTGTAAGGTTGTAAAACGATTTACTCCTTAATATATCTTTGAACGCTCAATAAATCCCTCAAACTTTAATGATCCTTTTTTTTTTTTTTGCTTGTTCTGTTTAGATCTTTAAAATCAAGTAATTGTATAACTCATTGTTTCAATTACTGGTGATTTTTTTAAAGCAAGACTTTCACGATTTGTAATCGATTAGATTTATTATAAATTTTATAATAATTATTTTTTATTTTAAATGATTAAATGAAAGACCAGAAAATCTTACGAAAAGGGAGGCTAATAAACCTCGAGGACCACACAAATCTTTTGCTCCTATTTCGGGGCCCAAAATACTGTAGAGATATTTTATGATCTTTTTCCTATTTTAAAAGATATTCAAAATTTTTTCGGCCAATTTGTCATTAGAGCCAGTAGCTTTATCTTGTTGATAAGGCAAAATTAAATAGTATTTTTTATTATTTTTTCATGTATATTTAATTATTTTATTTCTGAGATAATAGTAAATTTATGTTAAACTTTAATTTATTATTGCGGGTCATTTGTCTATTTTATTTTAGAGGAAATAGTATTTTACAATCATTTATTGAAGATATTAGAATTTAATTTATATTATTAATTGGGAACCGAACCCACAACGTGTGTATGTAGATATAAATTAAATAAAATTTCAAATTTGACTTAAGGAACACCACAACTACCAGTTCAGACTATCAAGATAGTATAATATATTTTTTTCGATATCTTGAACCAATTCCAAAGGCCTACAAAGAAAAATAAAACATGATTACAAAAATATATATATATTTTCACAATTTGTCTTAACCTATTTGATTGATTGGAATGTAGAACTTACACTGTCCTATTTATTAAAAATCGTGTTTATTATTCCTTGCCTGATTTTATCAAAACACGAAATGAAATTTTTCGCTTAATAGATAAATATTAATTTCTCTGACGTTTTCATGATTTGATCAGGTTTTATTTTTTTTTAATAAATGTAAACAGGTTATAAAATATCCGATAAAATAAGAAATATTTAACCTTTTGTTTTAATAACTTTATTAGAATTGATTAACTCTCTTGTAAGAGAAAGTTCGATTAATTAATTCGCAAAAAAAAAAAAACTATTTGAATAGATTTAAATATTAGATATTATAAAAAAAAGGTCCCGTAGCCGTGCCTAAAAAGAATTAAAGAAAAACGCTGTTTAAATATTCATATGCGGGGAGCAAAAGGGCGTTGTGGGCGGCGAGCATTGTTTTCTCTCTTCGGATTCGCTCTTATCAGATCACAACGAAATCAAACCAGCCACTTTGTGTTTGAACAAAAGATGTGACTATCACGACACACGAATAAAAAAAACAAAAAACATTCTATAAGAAGAACATGTGATCGAAAAGTCTTTAGGTGATAATAATTTTTTTTAAATAGGCTACATGACAACAAAAGATTAATTCGAATTTTCACGATTATTTTAAACGAGAAGGATGCTATAAGAATATAGCCTATTAGTAAAATCACATAAATTAATACCAAACATTTTTTTAGAGATCTCTGAATTAGATACCAATCAATATAAATAAATAGACACTGTGTATAAATGACCTCAGGTGCCGAAAAAGACCTTAAACAAATTTAAAAAACAAAAGGTCTCTGAATTTTCAGAATAAAATAAAATGAAAAGCACCAAAATTTTGATTATTGTTTTAAAGTCATTTCGGGTTCAGAGGCCATTTGACTTTTATAAATTTATTAATTATTTATTTTAAATACAGATATCGATGACTTTCGACTGGCGTTCAATGGTCTTGTTTTTCGGGGGCTACCTATCCCGATTGTCAGCACCACTTGGCGTTGCTTAACAAGATTGATCTTGGTGGCTGTTGTTCTTTCTTCTTGCCAGGCCCGGTGCGCGTCTCGGGGTTCTAATTTTGGGAGATTCCTGCGGCCACAATTTTAAAGCTATCGACCTCAAATTTTTTTTAAATTAAAGCCATTTAAAATATCTACAACTTATAGAAGCCCTTTTTTTGATTTTTGAAAAAATAAAATTTTTTTTTAGATTAATCGCATTTAATAAAAGATATTTTAAAAAAATCCGCTCTATAACTTATGGATAATAAAATTAGTAATCATTGTGTTAAAAAATAATTAATTTTTTACCCTTAATTAATTAGCTGGAATCTTTCAAATGAAATGGAATAAATCCCTATGAAAAAAACTAACGCCATCTCTTGCCGCCTGGAGTAACTCGGTACTAAATCGTCTTCTATATCTAGGCCACATTTAAAATTTTATTTTCCCTTGGGTCCTCCTAGTTCAGTGATTGAATTTTCGCATCTTGAGCTAGGAGTTCTCATGTGACAAGAATTTATTTCAATTGGCTACCAATCAATTGAATTAAATAGGTCTAGGTCTAAATGGCCTCCGATGATGTTAAATACCTTAAATAAATTTAAAAAAATAAATAAATAAAATTTTGATTAATTATTAATAATCTAAATTTTATTTTAGATTTGATAGGCCTATAATAGACTGGTATAATAATATTTTGTAGAGACGGGGGTCTAAATGGAATTGAAATAAAAAAATGTCTAAATGTAATTGAAATAAAAAAAATAAATAAATAATATATTGTTGATGAAGATAACGAAGGTAGGAAGGATTCTTTTCATGTCATATAGTCTAAAGTTGAGTAACTTTAGGACCTTTTTGAATAAATAAGTACATGTATCTAACTTTATTTATTTTAAAGTGCTCAATTTGAGGCACGTCTTTATCTAAGTACACACTTTTAGTAGCTATATTTTATCAAAAAATTTTTAAATCTACTATTTTTACCAGTGAATGACAATATTACCTGTGTTTTTATTTATTTATATATATATATAGAGAGATTTTTTTTGAATAATTTTTAAATAAATATAAATATTTAAACATAATAAAATTAATTATATGTTAGGCCTTCTATAATCTTTTCTTGAAAAAAAAAGTCAAAATATTTTTTTACTCATAAAAAGTACTAAAATGTAAGATCTGTTCCTGGAAAACTCGTTGTCTGTTAACGGGAAACTAAAGTCGATTGGCGTTTCAGAATAAGATTTATGTTAATATCTTTAACGACTTTGGGATCTGTACCAGAAGCCGAAGACGAACGAGACGAAGAAGAGGAGCCTCCAAGAATTATAATTACAGAAACGGAAAAGTGTTAGTTGGCGCTGCTTTAATTTGTGCAGTAGCTAACAGATCCCAAGTTCCCACGAAGCCGGGGTGAGAAATAGAAACCCACCCTCAGGACTTGGAGCTTCCATTTAGTTTATAATAAGTAAACAAATTAAAATTTATCGATTAATATTAATAGAGCAGCTATTAGAGTTTTTTTTTGAAATCCACTTCCTTTTTGGCGATTTATCAAAGTTGATTCACTTTTCTCCTTATTTGTTCTCCTGATTTAGAATCTTGTTATGCCTGCCATTACAAATTATAATTTCCGATAAAAAGCGCTTGTAGCTCTCTTAAGCAAGAGGAGCACGTAGAGGAGACAGACAACGCGTTTCTACAATATAATCAAGAAAAAAATATTTTATGGTTGTGAATTTTGATGTCTTTTTCTTCTTTACTTTATCTATTTATTCCAGTTATATGATTTCGGTATTTTATTTATTAATTATCTGAGAGTTAAAGCTTCAGAGTTGTTGTTATTAAATAAAAATAAATTACTTTTTTCGGGTAAACTGTGGTTTATTTGTATAAGATACAACGTTTCGGTCACTCATTCTTTTGCCTTCTTCAGGTCAAGGGCGGATCCAGAGGTGTTTCTCGGGGGGGGGGGGTGATCTGGTGTAACTGGTCGGCACAGGACACAATTTTTTCTTAATTTCGGTAATTTAAAGGCGAATTCTGTACTTATTTGGCAGATGTTGACAAATCAAATTTTTAAGTAATTTTAAAATTTTACATTAAAAATAAAAAAAAGGTATTTTTTTGGGGGAGTCCTTTACCGGAGGGGGTAAAGCCGCTTTACCCCGAATTTGTACAAGGGGGGGGCCTCTGGTACAAATTCAGATACACCAAATTGTTTTATATTCAGAATTTAGATCACAATATTCGCTTGCTGAGAATTATAGTAGGCAAAAGTCCGAAAATTCAATTTTTACCAATCGTTTGAACAAACAATTTGAATTGAAATAATCATTTTAAAAAATAATTGAAATTAAAAGCTTCACTGTCCAGATATTTTATTCCCCCCCCCAAAACCCCCCCCCCCCGCCCGCGGGAGATGGTAAATATATTTATTTAAAATAGTAGCAGTAGTAAATGAATTTTCTCCAAAATTATTTGACTTATTTGAAAATTGATCCATGTGTCGGTTTTATTAAAAAGATTACACCTTTTATTCTAAAGAGTGATTGATAATAATATTAAAGTGTTAAATGTTAACACACACAAGAATTAAAAAAAAAAAAAATGGATACTAAGTAAATAATAGAAAATTGTCATCAATTAACTCATTAAACTTGTAAATATTATTTTTTCCCTTTGCATTGTGGAGTGGCCGAAGGTGTCCTTGTGTGGTTCGAGGTGAGTATTTTGGGCAAACATACTCTACGGGTACAATAAAAGTGTTAGCATGTCAGCTGCGTCTCGCCTGGGGTTAACTGCCGAATGCGGCACGCACAACGAGACCGATGTGGCCAGCAACAATCATTAAAATAAATACGAGGGCTGTAAAAGGGAAAATTTATATATTTAAAAATTTAAAAGGTTCCTCCCTTAATATTTAAATATAATATCGATATAAATAAATACTTAAATATATTATTATCAATATAAATAAAACTAGTTATTTTCATAATTTCTATTTATTAACAATAAAGTTACCAATTTCCAAAAAATTTTAAAATATTTTTCTAAGTCGTCGTGACTTTACTAATAATTCTGTTTTCTTCAAAAATTTAATTTTTTTAGGATCATTTTTTTACTTATTAATCCCCTAAATCCAAAAAAATGATTTTCGCAACATAGTCTGTCTGTCTCTCTGTGTGTTTGTGTGTGTCTGTGTGTTTGTGAACAAAATATCTCAAGAAAGAAAAGAGCTAGGAGGTTGAGATTTTATATTTAAGTTCGGTATCCCCCTGAAGCATGTAAATAAGCTTTTAAACAAAATCACCCAAAAAGTACTAGTACTTTACTGATGCACTTTTTCAGTTTTTTTCGATTTTCTCAAAATTCACTTTAATGATTTTGATTAAAATAGAAAAATCAATAATTTTTAGATGCTCTTCAAAATGTATATTCTCATTTTGCTCTCAAAATTGTTTGAAGCACACTTTACTCTTGTACTTCATATGAAAGGAGAAATGGTTATCTTGGTAACAAAATATATTTTCCCATGTTTCTAAATTTTACATCTTGAATTTTAATATATCGGTGGAAACTAAATATATCTCGACACAAAAAATCTGGTGTGACAAGCACAGAACACAACTTTCGATGTAAGAGAAAGTTGGGTGCTGTGCGACAGTCACACCAAATTTTTTTATTTATTAAAATATAAAGAATATATTTTTTTATTATTAAGTATTTATATATATTTTTTTCTAATTTTATCTTTCCCTCTCCCTTTTTTATATATTTCTTTAACAATTGAGAAATTTTCTCCATAAATTTAATGCAGGGGTGGTCGTAGGGGAGAGGGGAGGGGGGGGAGTATGCCTCAGGCTGGTATTAGAATAAGAAGGTAATAAAGCCTTCATTTAGTACATACTTCTTTATTAGTCTTACATTTTTTTTTTTTAATAATCATTGTTAACATTTAAAATCATAAAATTTTTTATGGTGAATCACTGTTAAAATAGTAGGCTATAACATTTTTACTTTCTTTTACATGTAAATGAAATATACAAATTTAAATTTATTATTTTTAATTTTATTATTAAAAAAAACTTTTTTTGAGTTTTTGTCACTTACAATTTGTTAGACATATATTCAAATGATTTAATTAACTATTTTATTTTTATATCTTTACCGTATATTTAATTCAATCGATAAATTGTTGACAATATAACTAATATTATTGATGATGAACGGTATGTATGATATACGGTACAAAATTGTCCAGACTTGGCTTTGTTTTTTTTTTCCTTTCCAATAAATTATTCTATTCCATTAATACATATATTTACTCTCACTAAACAAATTGAACAAAGTGCAGATTACAAATTTTCTTAGATTAGACAATATCATTATTCTTTAAAAGAGGAGAATTAAAATTAAAATCGCATTAACAATTTTTTCCTGCTTAATTACGAAAAAGTTGTCTTGTTCGTTGAAAGAGACAGGGAGGGGAATCCAAATAAGAGGGATCGTTGTTTTCCAGTCACCATAAACGATCCCAACCAGCTTCAGGGCATTTGCGGGGGCTGATTAAAATTCTATCAAGGATTTTCAATTTCCAACTTTGCTTTTACTTACTTCACTTTCACCCACTATTGATTATAAATTTTTTTTTTTTTTTTAATTGATAATAAAATCAATCCTTTAGTAAGTTACTTTTTTTTTTTTTTACTTTTTCCTCAATCAAATAATTCATTTTCTCTATATCTATGAGTTTTATGATATTTGTAACAATTATACAATTAATATTTTAAAACCATGGGTTTATAAAACATTTATTCCGGTTACTAGAAAAAAACTTATCGAACCAATAGCTAACAAACCTATATCTTTACTGATTCTACAAGTCTCCTTATAAATTGCAAGCAACGCTTTTTGACAGGCTATTGCATTGTTAAGGATATTGGTTCGATATTTAATGTTACAGAAACCGGGTATTAAGATTAATTTCATTAATAGAATGTATGAAAAGCCTTTCATTGGCAATATGATGACATCCCTACACGCCCGGGGGGCGGGGCGGGCAGCAGGGGGGGCGGCCCCGGGGAGAGGGAGAAAAAGGGAGAAAAAAAAAAAAAAAAAAACATCCTTCGGACAAAAAAATTTTCAAAACAAATTATATCAAGACCGTGTCAAATATAAAAAAACAAAAAAAAAAAAAAAAAACAATAAAGATCAGAGGAAGAGAAAGTGTGGGCGGGGGGGTTTGGTTGGGAGAAAGGAAAGAACATAAAAAATGTGAAAAATATAGTAAAAATTTAAAAAAGGAAGGAAAAAAGATAAAGAGAAGGCGGGGGGGGGGGAAAGAAAGAAAAAGGAAAAAAAAAAAAAAAAAAAAAAATCCGCAGAAAAAATTTTTTAAAAGAGAGGAAAAATTGAAGGGGGGGGGGAAAATTAAAATTTTTAAATTTTTTTTTGGGGGGGGAAAAAAAAATCTCGCCCAGGGGGGGAGAAAAGCGTGGGCCCGGCCCTGTCCTACATCTTAAAATAAATAAATTTGTTAGGTGACTTTGACTGGAAATAAATAAAATAATATTGATTCAAAAGTTTTTCCCAACTCCTAGAAAATTTAAATGTTTTTTTTTTTTTTTAATTTAAACTAATAACTATTCGCTCTTGTTGGCTCAGGGGATTCGGGGGTATTCACCCCTTTTTTTTTAAACATTCACACTTTTTTCTCATTCACACTCACACTCACACACACATTCACACAGTCTTTTCGGCAACTTAGGCCATTTAAGACTGACGATATCCTTTATAGAGATTAATATACATATTAGGGGTCCAAGCACCCTTATTTAAGCCATTTGGTATCCAAATGGCTTAAATAAAATCATCGAACTGCCTGGGGTCCGAACCCGCGATTTTTGGTATCCGAAGTTAGCACGCTAACCTACGCCAAACTCCGAGGGCGTTCGCACCCCTTATCATGACAAAAATTTATTTCAATTGGATTGACTACCAATTGAAATAAATAGAGACCGTGTCTAAAAGTAAAAATACGAGGCAATATGTTTCAATATACAGTATTATTTTGTATAATTTTTGAAAAAGACCAACCAAGTGTCAACAAAAATTCCAATGAATTCAATACTTAAACATATATTTAAAATCAATTTTTATACTCTTAATCAGAATGACTTTAGAGATTATATAAACCAGCAAGTAATTGGTTGGTTCGATTTCTTTATTAACAACTTATGCAACGTTGGGCCCAAATATGTCGACATGAAGCAAGTCTTGAATGAATTAGAATAAACCTATTATTGACATGTTCTCAATCCATTGAATCTAATTCATTTTTTTTTTTACATGATATAATACAAGTATCTTGAATATTAAAAAAAGTATTATCATTTTAATTTTATTATCTGGGTACATAACACTTTTGTTTAAATTAATAACAAAAATTGTAGTGACTAGCAGGTTAGAAATGTTATATACGCCTACTTTAAAAATTTTTATCTCACAATAAAAGAATATAGATAAGATAGATTATTTATTTTTTTAACAAGCAAATGTGATATTATTGGCTATCATAAATTATTGTTCTACAATTCAAAAATGTTGAGGAGGAGGGGCTCAAAATTTTTCTCTTTTATATAGTCATTCATGCCTATGTAAACTGATATAATCTATGGAGAATAGAAAGAGAAAAAATAATTCTAATTTCTGAATTTCAATTCTAATTCTAACCGAATAATTTAAATAAATTTTAATTGCTTTGATAGGGAAACGAACCTTTGACATTTAAAACATGAAAGGGTCTCTACTTTTATACTTGGTCTCACCAATGCCTTCTCCAATAATCTTCCAGTGTGTTAAAAATCTTTTAACAAAAAATATACTTTCATAGTTTTTTTTACTAATTTTGATGACTTCACTTTCATTTTTAAAATTATTTTTTTTTAATTATTATCAAAAAGTTGGATTCAAATTATACTTCGTTAAATATTCAGAAGTCAGAATTTTTTATTCCAATGTTCAATTTTGCCACGGATAAAAAACAAAAAGGTCCGGAGTTGAAAGTTAATTTATATTTTGTTTTGATTAATTAAATATACAAATTTTTAGTTACTTGATTTTTTTTTTTTTACAATTCCCAGACTGAGATATATCAAACATACGAGTAAATATAATGAATAATCACTTGAAATATACAGGATGTCCATAAATCGTTTATCTATTTCTAGAAATTAATTTCTATTTTTTCCACAGAAACTATTAATTATAATTATGTTGATATAAAATATGGCCTCGTAATTAAATGTAAATTCATAGGAATGACAATATTAAAGAAAGGGGCTGCATTCTGATTAATATTAATTTTTTTTTTTTTTTTAATTGTCTTTCATCCGTTAGGCAATACAAATAAATGATTATAGTATATATATATATATATATATCGACGGTCCAGTTCAAGACTGGTCTAACTCAAAAATGCAATTTTGAGTTTTTTGCACAAATTATCTTCAAATTGCCTCTACTATCTTTGTGCAAGTCCCTTTCTTAAACAACTTGGATCACCCCTAGATTGAGCGCGGCTAAGTGAGCCATCTTGGATTTGTAGAGTGGGGGCCCGAGCAATCATCTTTTTAAAAAACCTGAAATATTTCGGTGCAAGAAAGGATCATTTTGGAGTTTTGCCCATAAATTACTGAAGAAAACCATAAATTACTGAAGAAAAAATAATAATGTTAATGAGAGTGAGAAAAACCATTCAATGATTGTGATGATTCGTACAAAATTTCAACAATCGGATAACGCAGGCAACGGTTATGAAAGGAAAAGCAGAAACTTTAATCGGCTCCCCTGAAAAATCGCTTTTTTTTTAGTTAGACCGATCTTGTACTGGAGCTTGGATATATTGACATTGCTGACAGACAGGGTTCTTTCACCATCCAAAGATTATAGATATTGAATTGGCAATATTGATAACCTTAAAAGCCAAGGGATATGGACTCCAGATTATAGCTAAAAATTTATACATACGTATATGAACATTAGTCCAGAATAACTTTTAATTGAAAAGATTTGAGTTTTAACTTTTTTTATACAGGACCTTAGTCAAAAAACCTTCGAGAAATATATAGTAATATTATTATAAATGATAATATTTTTATAATTTCTAATAGATTAATTAGTTTTCGAATTATACTATTATAGTTCCGCCATTCGATCTTTTTTGCATGCTGGAAGATAGGCAACCTAAATAACAAATTCCTCTAGTGAATCTTTTGAGCTATTTAAAAAACAAAAAGGAATTTATTCTACATTTACCGGTAACTATTAGAACGAAACTTTACAGATATGTATGTGCATAAATTATCTCAGTTTATGAAAAACTAAAAAAGAAAAATAAACTATTTTTTTTATAATATGTATAAGTATGATTGGTATATCTACAATTTTTTTATTTCAAATTATGAATATAAATTACTAAAAGGGCCTTAAAATTTTTTTGAGAAACAAATTTTATAGAAAGAATTAATTTGCATACTAATACAAAAATTAATAGGCCCTTTATTTATTATATAATAATTTTAATTGAAATATAAGAACGTGAATAGAAGGCTATTTTAATTTGACACTTTTATCATCAAGTGGGTTTTTGTTGGTTAGAGCGATTCTAGTGCCAGTGGTATTAAGAACCCCCCGACCTTGAGTGAAGAGGGCCGACACCAGGATCAAGGGGTGATCCCCAGAGGACGTCAAAAACAGTAAAACGGAAAGGTTGGGCAACTAGAAGGCAAAAATTCCATCGTTGGCTGCTGCATCAGCTGAGTGTAATGATGATGAGATAATAGGGCCCGGAGGAACCGGGAACCGGGGCTAAGATGCCCCATAAATGAACCGAAGGCCACTTGGCTTCGACTCGTGCGCTTAAGAGCACCAGCCTCCTCTTATCTCCACTCCACTATAAAAAGATGACGCTAAATTTTCTGTTAATTTTGGAAAAGCCAAAAAAAAAAAATAATAATAATAAACCTAATTAACTAGGAAAATTATTTCTTTTTATATAAGATTTGTCTTGAAGTTTTTTAAATTCTTCCATAACTAAATATTAAATGACCTTGCGGCCACTCAATAACTTCACGGGCGTCATATAAAATTATATATAGATCTATCCCCATATTAGATTTAGACCCACTATAGATATTTTTTGGGGTGAAAAAACATGAGTTATTATTATTGTGTTTACTATTATTCTTATATGTAAACATAGATATATATTTTTTAATACATTGGTTTTTACTACTTTGCCCATTATAAAATAATCTATATATATATATATATATAATTCGCTAATGTCCGTTTGTCTGTCTGTCACGCTCTCTTTAAGCAGCTTCCCGTTGGAATTTTGAAACGAAATTTTTTATTCTCTTAAAGAGGACCTTCTAGTGATTATAGGAAAATTATTTTCATCCCTAAATTCTTATAACGTTTTGAGTTATTAATTCCTAAAGTTATGGTTTCTCCCATAGAAAATAGAGAAATATTTATGTATTTTTTGCGTTTGTGTATTCTATGAATGTAAACATTCCTCAAGTAATGTAATCCTCAAGCAGGCACTGAATTGGAATGGAATAATAATAATTTTCTTTTCATAATTAAGAAGAAAAGGTATTTGCCAAATGGCTTAAATAGAAAGCGGAAGGCAGACCCCACGGCTAATTAATTATATTTTGCAAAAGTGTTATGAATCTCGCGGGCCCGAAAAATGTTCAAGGAGAGCCAGCCACATGTGACTCGCGTGCCACGGGTGGCTATCCCTGTAATACTGCATTCATCGCATTATTATTTTATCAAATTAACTAAATCGAGTAGCTACTTTCTAGTTTGACTCACAAGATGGTATAAAACAAAATTTTGAAAAATTATCTTTTTATATTTCACTGCATTCTTTGGACTATTTATTTTAGTTTAGTTTAGTCTGAATACGGCAATTGATTGTCCAAAGAATGCTCTGAAATATAAAACCATAATCTTTTAGAATTTTTATAAATTTATCCTCTCATTTACCATCTTGTGAGTCGACCAAGAAAGAAGTTATTGTAGCTACTCGATTGAGTTAATTTAATGTCTACACTAAAAACTTTCAAATTATATTATTTTAATTTTTTTTAAAGTTTTGTCTATTATGTTAAAAATATTGATATATACATGGGGTGGATAAACTAGTTCGTGTTTGTTTGCTGGAATAGAGCCAACTCGTTCCAAAGGCCCATGGTCAGGTATAAAATTTTCCTAGAAATTAACAACTGAACTACGTCGTTTTCTGATGAATTAAAAAAATTAATTTCAGTAAAATCCCTAGATGTAACGTGATTTGATTCAAATAAACCACAGTATGAGTGACCAAAAATTATTTAAAACGTAATGTATTTGTTACATATAATCGTTAATGTGTAAAGAAAAGAATGGCAGCTAAATATATTTCATTTATTAAGTCCTCTGACGTTTCAGTCTTGGTCAAGATCAGAGCTTGCGGGCTGCCAATATAGGCATACAGTGGCGTCATTTCAACTTTTTCTTGGGGGGGGGGTCAAACATTTTTTTTTCTTAAAATTTACTTACAAATGGGTACTCAAATTTGGCCAAAACATATTTAATTTAATTAATTGTTTAATTTTGTACAGTTTGTATACTCGTAGATGTATTTTGGAGTATTTTATTTAGAATAATATAAAATTTTATAAAAATCAGAGCCCTTGAGGGGGGGCAAATGCCCCCCCTGCCCCCCCCCCCCCCCCAAATGACGCTTATGTAGGCATACAATCAATTGACAGCCCGCAAGCTCTGAGGATGGTCTTGACCAAGACCGAAACATACCAAGACCGTCAGCCTAATAATGAAATATATTTAACTGCCATTCTTAATGTATTTATTTATTAATTATTGCTAACAGCTACGAAAATGAAAATATGAACCAATTTATGCACTACATAGTAGTAGGCCTATAGGCTTTTAAACAAAAAAATATAACACATATATTAGTTTTAATTTTTCCGGAGAGCTTGGGATTCGAACCTTAATTTTTAATTATATTTATTTTAAACTAAAAGCTATTTGATTATTTTTTACAATTATTAATTATTCGTTGTTTTATTTGTTCAATTCTATTATTTTCCTTCTTTTTTTATTATTAAGTATAAACTAAGATCGATGTTTTAGCCTGGCGCAGTTGATATTGATAATAAAATGGCGTTGACCAGAGTGAGACCTGAGCTGCGATGGCTAATCACCGAACCATAGCTCGGGGCGGGTCCCCCACCCACTTGCCCTGGCCCCAGCCAGTTTCGTTCAACCAGTATGCTTTTTTTATAATAATATTAACTCTTTCCATATGTTGTTCATTCCATATTTAAAATATTAATTTAGTATTCGTAAAAAAAAAAAAAAAAAAAAAATTAATAGCATGAAAGTCTACTTTTTATATTTATGATTTAACTTGATCTGTCTTTTGAAATATTATCTTGAATTTTTTTTTCAACTTTCAAATAAAAAAAAAAAAAAAAAAGATTTATTTTGTAATATATATTTACTTTATGAATATTTATAATTACCGAGATTCAATAATTTCAATTCTCGTAGAATTTTAATCAGTCCGGTTTTATGCTGGCCACATCGCTTTTTTTTAACATGGCTTTAAAGAAATATCTTTTAATCCCTAAAATTGCCACACTAATTAGTGGTAACGTATAATTAAATAGGCAGGCGAGGGGGTGACTAACCCAGCCAGATGCCAGGGGACCACATCAGTCGCTCACGAATCAATACCAGACATATAAATAAAAGATTAACTTAAACAAAACAAAAATCACCTTGCTCTAAAGATATATTGATTTTATTTTTTATATTCATATCTGTCGGCTCCAGTAGATCAGTTTCAAAGAAAATATGTTTAAAATTTAATTAAACTTAAGTTAATCCAAATATGTCAAATAATTTGTCGAAAACAATGGCTTTTACTTTGATTGATATCCGATTATAACATAAATTTGTTACAATTTACTATTATATTTATAAACTCAAATAGCGGAGTGCGGTGCTGTGTTCAAGTGGTAGGGCATGTTGAGTACAAATCAATAAATCTGTAGTTCAAATTCCGGCGGTACCTACTTTTTTCGGCTATTTGAGTTAATAAATATTAATTAATTACTGTTTGGGATCTATTTTGCATATATAATTTATTATTTATTATATCAACTAAAAAACATCACATTTATTTAATATTAGCTTAATTTTAGGAATCCAATACTTTCTATATATAACATAGAGAAAGTAAAAAGTAAAGTTTCAAGAATAACAAATTTCCTCTTTAGTGTTATTTTGAATCATATGGTTAATTTTAATTAATGTTCCTCAGATGTTGATATTAATAATTAAAACGATTCAATGATTAGTGTTTCATGTTTGTAAATGACATAAAAAAGAGTATTATTAATCATAATAATCATTTTAATTAATTAGACTATTATTAATCAAATTATATATTTAGATCTATTTATTACACAATCCCAATTTGTAAATTTAATTGCCAGTCTAATGGGAATTTCAGAAATTTAAAATAAATTTTTTTTAAGGTTTTTTTTTTGACATCGGAGGCCATTTATACCCCGTCTCTATTTATATGAATTAGTTAGTAGCCAATTCAATTGATATAAATTTTTCTCGCAAGTGACGGGATGAAAACCCCGAACCCTAGAACAATAGGCAACAACTTTCAAAATAAGTGATAGATCTATATATTAAGGTGCGCGTTTCGAAAAGCCGTTAGAAGACGATTGACTACCGAGTTACTCTAGGCGGCAAGAGATGGCGTTAGTTTTTCCCTTAGGAATACAGGGGATTTATTCCATTTCATTTGAAAGTTTCCAGCTAATTAATTAAGGGTAAAAAATTGATTATTTTTTAACACAATGATTACTAATTTAATTATCTATAAGATATAGAGTGAATTTTTTAAAAATATCTTTTATTTAATGCGATTAATCTAAAAAAAAAATTATTTTTTCAAAAATCAAAAAAAGGGCTTCTATAAGTTGTAAATATTTTAAATAGCTTTAATTTAAAAAAAATTTTAGGTCGATAGCTTCAAAATTGTGGCCACTGGAATCTCTCAAAATTAGCACCTCGAGACGCGCACCTTAATGACTGTCAATTTTCGATCTTATTGTTTTTCGCTGCATATAGGTATATTTCAGACCGAAAAATTTTACTCTTTTTCACTAAATGGATCTATTTTTCATCCTAACTACTTAGGTATTTATTTAATTTACAGAAAAAAAGAATAAAATTAATTTGTCGCGCTGTGTTGGTCTGGAAAATCGAGAAGTTTATATTTATATTTTGCTTGAAAAATTGGGTTGGTGTTAGTATAAATAGATAGATCATTTATCATTATTTTATTAATTGATATAATAATAGAAAATGAAAAGCGTTAAACCACACAGTTTTTTTTTTTTTTTTATTTATGAAAGATCCTTTTTCTTGGTTGTCATCGATTAGTAAATTATGAATGAAACTTATAAAAAAAAAAACATGGAGTTGATGACTACGTGAATAAGTCGGAGGAGAAGACGGAGGAGGGATGGGACTTTGTTACTGACAGCCTTAACGACTCAAGAAAAGAAAAGAAAAGAAAGGATATTGAGTGTTAGGCGAGTGAGTGAGTTGATCGGCTGCGTGCAACCTTAATTTGGCCAAACAAAATCAACAACATTTCGGAGCCATCAAGCGGATCCAGCCATTTTCAATTAATTTCACAGACCGCTTAATATAGCCATCACATATATATATATATATACTATAGGGTGGGGGTCATTAGCTGCGTTGATGACGTTAATGACGAGCAACACTCACCCCAGTCCGGAAGTGGCGCAACCGATGACAGGCCTTCCTCTATTTCCATTGGTCAATTCTTTAAATTTCCTTCCTTTTTTTTTCTATTTAATGTCTTATCTAAAATAAGAAGTTTAAATTGAAATATTTAGAATAGTAATATTCAACATTTTTCTACATATTAACCATCTTTGGAAGATGTTACACACGCTTGTTTTCGGGGCCAATCATCCTAAATTCTGTCGTAATTTTTTTAAGCCTTTACTGCATCTTAGGCCATATAAACTTTGAATGATACTTATTATATTTAAAATATACATACAAATAACCAAAATATATTATTTAGTCAGGTTGAAATTTCTAGTCCCAAAGAAGGGTGTGACTTGCGACTGAAACCTCGAGCAAAAATGGATTTTTATTTTCCTTACTGCATTATTCTTTATTAAATTTTCAATAAAAAATATACAGTATATATTTTGTATTGAAACCAGCTTTTGAAGAGAACTTGTAATAAAACATTTATATATATACGTAGGCCTATATATAATTTAAATAGGAATTTTACTCCAAGTACCTTTCGTTGTTATAAGGCGTAAAGTAAAACAAATTTTAATTTATTGCAACTGATACAGAATTATAGTTTTGGAGATTCAACTCCTCCTTCTTCATTAATACTATTGTATTAATATAATAGTAAGTTATTAATTTCCAGCCTGAAGATGGAAGAGTTGAATCTTCGAAACTCTATTTCTGTATCAGTTACAATAAATTAAAATTTGTTTTACTTTACACCTTATATCAACGAAAGTTACTTGGAGTAAAATTCCTATTTAAACTATAAATAATCAGTTATTTTTAAATAAAACATTAATTTCGGAAATATAAAATCAAAGCAAATAATTAATTGTTTGTCATCTTCAGTAGTACAATCAACAGATGTTTTGCAATTCGTTAAAATAGCTGAGCATTCCATGAATGCAAGTTTTATAATGAATGAATATTTTAATCTCATATCACTGGGGTCGAAATATTAACAAATAAACTGAAAAGTATTTATTTTTTGGCCGAAGGTCTTTATAATAAAATTGAAATAATTAATTTTTTACCACTCCTGTATTTTGTCTGTTTATTTTTTACCTAATTATAATTTGCTATGGATGATGTACCTGACGAGAAGCCTCAAAATATTAATAAATAAATATTCTATTCTCCCTCTCTTTCTTTCATTGGTTCTTCACATTCAATTCACACGTCCCAATATTATTCGGATTTTCCCATTAGATAAGCAAAGACAACACCAACAAGTGAAGTCCTGTATCCTTTGCTTTTAAACGTCTGTCAAAAAGAAAATTGTTATAATTTAGTTAACAAATTATGAATAAATATTATTTTCCCGAACATTATAATTAAAAAAAAAAGCGACAGTGATTTGCCTAATAATCCAATCCTATTAATTAATTAATTAACAACTATGTAATTCTAAATATTGATTAAGTGAGAAAAAA
>JAKCPI010028964.1:0-28468 GCA_023213315.1 Euborellia annulipes | reverse complement strand
CCTGGACAGTGCAGTTTATTTTTAATTATTCTCTCTTTCCTTTTCTTTTGTCGAATATATACAATCTTCTTTTCTTACCATCTAGGAATCGTTTAAAAGGCGAAAAAGACTTTTTATTTTTCTTCTTCTTTTGTTGAAACTTTTCTCTCCAATGGTAATTGAAAGTTGTGTTCTGAGCTTGTCACACCAGATTTTGTGTCGACATATATTTAGTTCCCGACAGTACGATACAATCGATTTCCAAGATGTAAAATTTATAAGTATATGAAAACATTTATATTTTGTTACCATTGCAACCATTTCTCCTATCTTTCCTATGGAGAACAAGAGTAAAGTGGTCTTCAGAAGATTTCAATCACAAAATGAGAATATACATTTTAAAGAGAATTTAAAAAATTAATTGACTTTTTGAATTAAAAAAAAAAAAAATCGTTGGAGCGAATTTTCAGAAAATCGAAAGAAACTGAAAAACTACATCAGTAAAGTACTAGTACTTTTTGGCCGATTTTGTTCAAAAGCTTCGTGTCAAGTCCCATGGGAGTGCCTAACTTAAATATAAAATTTCAACCTCCTAGCTCTTTCCGTTCTTGAGATATTTTATTCACCGACACACACACAGACAGACAAACCATGTCGCAAAAACCACTTTTTTGGATTCAGGGGACCTCAAAACGTGTATATCCATCAAAAATCTCGATATCGAATTTTTGGCATGAATCCAATACTTTCGCTTTCTTTATATAGGTAAGAGAAAGTAAGCATGCGAACACCGATCTCCTGTTTTCTTAAAAATAGATGAAAATTTATTGACTCATTGATCAATTTGCCCTTTTGACATATAAGTTGCTTTAAAGCCAGGGGAGCAACACAAAATGTTGTTGTTGTTGTTGTTGGCGTGTTTTATTCTGGTCGCTTTTCACCTCTCTCTCTCTTCTATTTAGAAGAGAAGAAGGATAGTTACTCTCTCTCTCTCTCCTCTCGTAGGGGGTGCGTCAACCAAAGCAGCCAAGCAGGCCAGGCAGGCATATACGTAATAGAAGAAGGGTGGCGAAAAATCTAATTTTCCATGTGACGGAATCTCAATTAGAACGCTTCGTTTTCCATCCCCCTCACCCACCACCCTTGGTGTGTTTGCGGTCCTCTCAACTCTCAACCCTCTTCACTCTAACCCATTTTTTTTTTTTTTTTTTATTAGGCTCCCGTGAAATAATAAATCTCAGCTTCTTCTTCTATTTGTTAAAAAAAAAAAATAGACAACAAAGTTGCAAAACTTTTCTGCTATTCAATTAAGGACGGGAAAGTTTTGCAACTTTCTCTTACCTATCCCACCCTTTTGAGGTCCTCTGAATCCAAAAAGTGATTTTCGAGACATGGTCTGTCTGTGTTTCTGGGTCCAATTTAAACCAGAAAGAAAAGGAGGAAGGAGTTTTTTTTTTTTTTTTTTTTTTTTTTTTTTAAAGGCCCTCCCAAGACCAAAGACCCCTTACCCCCTATCTTTAAAAATTTCAAATAAAAATTAAACAAATTAAAATTTAATAAATGTATGGGAAGCGAAACGGGGGCGGGGGCGGGAGAAGGCAAAGTCATTTTCCATGAGCCACGGCTTAACCCGGGCAAGGGCTAGGAGGTTGAAATTTTATATTTAAGTTAAACATCCACCTAGGGCGTGAAAATAAGATTTTGATCAAAATCGGCCAAAAAATACTGGTACTTTACTGATGTAATTTTTCAGTTATTTTTTTCGATTTTTCTCAAAAATTCGCTCCAACGATTTTGATTAAAATTCAAAAAATCAATTATTTTTTTTTAGATGCTCTTTAAAATGTATATTCTCATTTTGTCATTGAAATATTCTAAAGACCATTTTACTTTTTGTACTCCATACGAAAGATAGGAGAAATGGTTGCCATGGTAACAAAATATAAATATTTTCTTTACTTTAAAAATTTTTTTTTCCTCCCTACACCAAGTCCCGAGGGCACTTTTAAATTTTATATCTTGAAATTCATATGTTCCGTACTGTCAGGAACTAAATATATGTCAACACAAAAAATCTGGTGAGACAGTGACACCAGATTTTTTTTATTTTGGCTGTTACTGTATATATTTAAATGAATTGACTCTCGTCTTTATAAAGAAAGTATATACTTTGATGACGTCAATCATCAAATTAGTCTTCTTAAATCCCACAAAATCAAAGCAATTAATCTATTATGCAATTAAAATTTAAAAATTTCAACAAATAATGTACGTGAGATTTAAATATATTAATTATTATATAAATAAATACTTAATTATATCGCAATATTTTTTGAAATCTTGAAACACAATTTTTTATTTTTTTTATTTTTTAAGAATCTATATATATAATTCACTAATGTCCGTCTGTCCGTCTGTCTGTCCGTCCGTCTGTCCGTCTGTCTGTTATGTCCCGCTCTATTTAGGCAACTTCCCGTTGGAATTTTGAAATGAAATTTTTTATCCATAAAGAGGACCTTCTCGGGATTACAGGAAAATTATTTTCATCCCGAAATTCCCATAACTTTTGAGTTATTAATTTTTAAAGTTACGATTTCTCCCATAGGAAATGTATAGAGAAATATTTATGTATTCTTTTCATTTGTGTATTCCATGAATGTAAACAAATCCTCAAGCAGGCACTGAATTGGAATAGGTAGTAATTCTTTTCTTTTCATTAGTAAGAAGCAAAGGCGAGGGTCCGCCGCAGGCGGGCCCGAGCCAGCTGGCGGGGGTCCAGGGGGCGAAGCCCCCCTAGATGCAAAGGCGGGCGCCTTCGGGTTCTCATAATTAAGAAAAGGCGAGGGTGGCCGAAGGCGGGCGACGCGGCTAGTAACTTCAGATTTTAGAACGGATTGTCATGAAATTTGCACCAGGTTATCGTCCCAATTATGATGGCCGAGTTTCAAAAGACTTGGTCGCCCTCGGGGCTTGGTGTAAGGGTTAGCGTGCTAACCTCGTATATCAAAGTCGCGGGTTCGGACCCCAGGCAGTCCGATGATTTTATTTAAGCCATTTGGTATCCAAATGGCTTAAATAAAATTGCTTGGACCCCCAATATGTATATTAATAACGGATATCGTAAAAGTCTTATATGGCCTGAGTTGCCGAAAAGACTGTGAGTTAATTATATAATTAAATACTTAATTATATCTCGATATATTCTATGAAATAACGAAGTTTGAAATTTATTAATTTTAAACTGGTAACCGTTGGCTCTAGTTGAAACATTATCCTTTAATAGGAGAATTAAATTCACAAGGTTTTATGTTTCACTAATATATTAATTAGATATTAACACTTTATAAGTATTCAGTATGTAATTCGCTTCTGAAGATGACAGATATGGTGTCGAAATACGTATAAAGTGTTAATATCAAATAACCTATATTATTGAAACGAAATGTGAATTTAATTCTCCTATAGAAGTTTGAAATCTTGAAACGCAATTTTTTTTTACCAATAACTTCAGAACTATTGAACGGATTGTCATGAAATTATCACCAAGTGTAGAGGCTATCGTCCTAATTATTATGGCTGAGTTTCAAAAGATTTGGTCAACAAAGAGCTGAGAAAACCATGGTTCGCGGTAATAATTTACCGGTCGTTTTTACCGCTCCCTATGGCCCGATTCACTTCTAGCTTTAATACCTTTTTAGGCCCACTTAGGACTACAAATCTGCCAAATCTCATCCAAATCCGATGAATAGTTCTAGAGATATAAGCAAAAAAAAGGACTTATTTATCAGCATCTCATGGACCAAAAAATTATTAGTCATAATTAAGAGGTTTCGACTTTATTCTTATAGCCAAGTGTGTATTTTTTTTTATTCTATACAATAAACGCAGTGCAAAGGAAGGGATTGCTTTTTTTTATTTTATTTTCGTTCCTTCTTCTCTCTCACGTGATCTCCAATCTAACTTCATTCAATTCTTGAAGGGAAGGAAGGAGCAAAGAAATAAAATCATTTATGGAGGGGCTAAAGAGGTGGGATTGTGTTCTCTATACACTCAAGAATGAATGCATTGGATGAATGAATGAATAGTCAGTCTAATAAACAAACAAACGATCGCGGCGATTGACATCTGTTTTGAAATTTATTCAACTCTTTAATAAAAATCTGGTGTGACTGGCGCACAGCACACAACTTTCTCTTACCTTCGGTAATCGAAAGTTGTGTACTGTGCTTGTCACACCAGATTTTTTGTGTCGACATGTATTTAGTTTCCGACAGTAGGGTACAATTGAATTCAGATGTAAAATTTATAAGTATGGGAGAATATTTATATTTTGTTACCATGGCAACCATTTCTCCTATCTTTCCTATGAAGTACAAGAGTAAAGTGTGCTTCAAACAATTTTGAGGGCAAAACGAGAATATACATTTGAAAGAGTATCTAAAAATTAATTGATTTTTGAATTTTAATCAAAATCGTTACAGCGAATTTTGAGAAAATCGAAAAAAACTGAAAAAGTATATCAGTAAAGTACTAGTACTCTTTGGCCGATTTTGATTAAAAGCTTATTTTCCTGGTCCCGGGGGGTGTTTAACTTAAATATAAAATTTCAACCTCATAGCTCAATTCCTTCATGCTTAAAATTGAACACACACACACACACCCACCCACGACAGACCATGTCGCGAAAACCACTTTTTTGGATTCAGGGGACCTCAAAACGTGAAGATCCATCAAAATCTCGACATCGAATTTTTGACATGAATCCAATACTTTCTCTCTATATATATATTATACATATATACATAGGTAAGAGAAAGTAAAAATATATTATTATTATTATTATTTATTGATTGAGATTATACATAAAGTAGATGATGAGAGGAGAGAGGAAAAAATTACAAAAGTTTACATACTATTATTAAGAAAGCATATTTAACAGTATAGCAATGGGGCACCTCTAGAAACCCAGTCATTCGTTCAGCACGAAGGCTCTGGTCTTCATAGCACCATCCATAAAGAAGAAGAAGCTGCTCATTTGGGTTTCTTGGGTCAGTATGTCTGCATATCTTTGTTTAAAGTCATCCAGAGGTCCTCCCAGCAAATTCCGTATCGTTGAAGAGGGTCGTCGATTGCAAAGATGCCGAATCCGGCCTCATTTAGCAATGCTTTCACCTGACCTAGCCAATTGTACTTGATATTGGACGACTCTGCCAAATCCATCCTCACGAAGCAGATCTTTGGGTATCTGTTTAATAAAAATATAAATAATCTGATCATTTGTCAAAAAACTTGGCTCTTTTATTCAATAGACGTTTCAACGTAGAGTTGGTATTGTAATCGATTCACAGATCTGATTTCACACGCGGCGGCATTTTCAATTACGGCTGACATTATAAAGAAACACTATAAAACATACGTCGGCAGCAGCGATCTGAAAATGGCGTACATCGGAACTTACTTTGTGGACATACCTCGTACACCTAACACAAGGGAGGCATCTTCCCTACATCCCTATGCTGTTCAGATCACGACTAACAATTCCAATCTTCCTTTGTCCCATTATTGGAGCTCCCTGCTTCTATCTTCCCCTACAATCTTCAGACTTTCAAGTCTAATCTCAACAGGCATCTTCTCAGTTCCCGCAGTTGAGTTCCCCTTTTTGTTTTTATTTTCTTCCTGGCTGCATGTGACCACTGTTTATTATAGGTCTTCGGACCTTATGCACCCATTCCAAAAAAAGTCTTCTTCTAGATTTCTTTTAATACTTGAAAGTTGTATGTAATCTTTTTATTATATGTCAGCACGTATATGTGCATGAAAAACGAGAGAATAAATAAAATATCAAGAGATCCCCTCTACGCACACACACACACACTTGGGATCTAAGGAGTAAAAAAAATAAATAATTTAAAATGAAATATGAAAAAGTTGGAGGTGGTGAAGTTTAGTTTTTTTTTTTTCTTCTTTTCGCACATATAAAAATTCAGCACAATTCATAAAGAAAGAGAGAGATTTGTGTGGAAAAAAAGCTTATCTGCAAATAGCGCAAAACTTATCTTCTTGATCCGTTACATTATTCAAGGGAAAAGAGTAAGGGGGAGGTAGAATTAACATTTTAAAATCCCCAATTGGTTCATTTATTTCTAATTAAATATTTCTCTGTTATGTTTTTGCGTTTTTAATTAAAATGTCTATTCACGGTCTATTCTTTTTTTTTTTTTTTAAATAAAAACATTCACACTTTTTTCTCATTCACACTCACACTCACACACACATTCACTCAGGCCATTTAAGACTTTAGACGCGATAACCGTTTTTTTAAGTAATATGTATATTGTGGGTTGAGACATTTCTATTTAAGCCACCTGGTATCCAAATGGCTTAAATAAAATCATCGGACTGCCTGGGTCCGAACCCGCGACGTTTGGTATAGGAGAGAGGCACGCTACCTACTACGCCAAACTCGGGGGCAATTAATATTCCCTTTGGGGTGTCTAACTTAAATATAAAATTTCAACCTTCTAGCTCATTTCCTTCATAGTTAAAAATGTCCACACACACACACACACTCATACGCGCAGAAAGACCATGTTGTCAAAACCACTTTTTTGGATTCAGGAAACCTCAAAACGTGTATATCCATCAAAATCACGACATCGTATTTTCACATGATCGCAATACTTTCTCTTTCTATATATTTAATATACGTATAGGGTAAGAGAAAGTGAAAATTGCATTTGTATTCTAAATGGCATCAGCTGCTGGAGGGCAAATTCAAAAACTCCTTATGTGTATCAGGGGCGTATATAAGGGGGGGGGGGGGCGCGGGGGCCCGGCCCCCCCCCGAAATTTCCCCAAACACATATACATATATAGGGATATACAGACATCAGCGCAACAAATTTTTCCGCAGGATGGACAACTTTGGTTCCTCAACAGAAAAAATGTTCCGCAAAAAGTTTTATGTGAAAAAAATATAGTTTCTTAAAAAAAAAATTTTCCGCAGAAAAATTTTTGAGTTCGAGCCCCCCCCCCCCTCCCCCCGAAAAAAATTTCTATATACGCCCCTAATGTGTATTGTCCATAATTCTAAATCGTTAAATGAATGAAAAGACAGGGGTATGAATTTTAATGAAAAGAGAAAATTTTGAGAAAATATTTTATAACGTTTTTTTTTTTTTAAGGCGCGCGTTCTAAAGTTTTAATTATTCGCGCCTGAGTTTAATAAGTTTGTGAAACACTTGACTATAATTTTTAAATGGTAATTCCATTTCAATAAATTAACTTTAAGAAGATTGTATTTGGGAATATTTAAAGGGAGGTCCAAACAGATAAAAAACAAACACAAACACACCTACGAAAAGGTAAATAAAAACGGGAAATTGGATAACACAAGGAGACTAAAAATATCCGAGATAAATAATTAGAGAGAGAAAATGAAAATTGCAAAACGTTCCTCTCTAATCTATTTGTGGCCGGTTGCTTTAGTTCTAGTCAACTAGCAGACTTATCCGACAGTTAGCGAATCATCGATAGGGGTTAACAAGAACAGTTTTTAAACTTTGAGTTTACATTCGGTAATTGAAAGTTGAACGAACGAAAAGAGCTAGAAGGGTGAAATTCTTTTATATTCAAGTTAGGTACCCTCTTGGGACGTGATACGAAGCTTTTCAACAAAATCGGCTAGTACTGATTTACTCAAACGATTTTTTATTAATTACGCGATAATCCTTAGGCAGATCTGCTTCAAAAAGTTATTCTCTCAATACTCAATATAGAGACCGCCTTAAATGGTTGCCGAATGGGTCGTTTTGATAACTTACCTACCCCAACATTAAAATAGGCTCCCTATGGGGAAATACATGGTGTTTGTCCTTCAGCATTAAAATACCTGAAGGACAAACACCATGTATTTCCCCATAGGGAGGCTATTTTAATGTTGGGGTAGGTAAGTTATCAAAACGACCCATAGGGAGGCTATTTTAATGTTGGGGTAGGTAAGTTATCAAAACGACCCATTCGGCAACCATTTAAGGCGGTCTCTATATTGAGTATTGAGAGAATAACTTTTTGAAGCAGATCTGCCTAAGGATTATCGCGTAATTAATAAAAAATCGTTTGAGTAAATCAGATGCTCAAATGCCAGATATCCTCCAATACATTTTCTCTCGATGGTAGATACTGTATATGAATAAATTTTATTTTTAAAGTGAAACTTTTATTTTATCCCCTCAAATGTTTTCGCTCTTCTATCAGCATGTCGCGTTACACACCGTGACGTCAAAGGCCGTGACGCTACAAGCCATGATGTCACAAGCCGTGACGACAAAAATAAGAAAGTTGAAATTTAATATATATGACGAAATAATTGTGAAGTTTAATTTTTCAATTTTTAAATTGATAAAATATTATTTTTAAAATAATTTAAAATGATTCAAATTCTTCAATTACTAAATAAATATTGTTCTCAGTTTTTAACATGCGTCTATTGATTTCCCATTTTCCAATTATTAAGTTAAGATTAAAAACGTGATTTTAATACCCTTAATTGAATAATTTTCTGAAACCTACGATCCGAAAAAAAGTTTCACTTACATCGTGGTTTCATAAAACCACACAATGATTTTTTTTTCATAAGGCTTTGATAATAGAAATAACATTTCAATTAAAATGATTTATAAACCCATAAAAGGAAAAAAAAAAACGAATCTTTTTTTTTATTCATCGTCTTCTTTGTGGGTGAATAAAAATGAACTCTTAACATATGGCTCTCTAACACTTGTTGAAATCAGTAATTGAAAATCAAATTAATTTTTTACAATGAATAAATATTCAGTGAATGTTTCCTGGCTACTTCCGGAGAGACAAAATTGGCTGGCCTATATGATGGATGTTCAACCCCCCTCTCTTCTCTCAATTAAAGAGGATAGCTCACCATCATTAAGGGTTGGTGTATGTGCTTTTTAAATTTGGATATCAAATGGTATATAAATAAATATGCCTGGACTATATAAATATATAAGTATCCCTAAATGCCCTTCGATGCCGAAAAAGACCTTAAATAAATAAAAAATCATTGTGTTGTTTAATGAAATCACGATGCAAGTGAAACTTTTTTTTTTTATCGTAGGCGTTTAACCGAAAATTATTCAATTAAGTGTATTAAAATCGCGTTTTTAATCTTAACTTGATAATTGGAAAATGGGAAATCAATAGACGCATGTTAAAAACTGAGAACAATATTTATTTAGCAATTAAATCATTTTAAATTATTTTAAAAATTATATTTTATCAATTTAAAAATTGAATAATTAAATCTCACAATTATTTTTTTATAATTCGTCATTATAATTCGTCATATATATTAAATTTCAATTTTCCTATTTTTGTCGTCACGGCTTGTGACGTCATGGCTTGTAGCGTCACAGCCTTTGAAGTCACGGCTTGTAACGCGACATGCTGATAGAGGAGCGAAAAAATTTTGAGGCCATCAAATTAAAGTTTCACTTTAAAAAAAAAATTATATAATGTTTTTTTTATTTTATTTAGAAAATGTTTTATGATTTTTAATGTTTCACGAGCCACGAAAGGACATTTTTAAAATTTCGCGGGTGAGGGGGGGGGCAGGCCCTAAAACTGTAATAAAATAATATTGGTAAAATTCAGGGCCTCCATCTTGCTTAATCAAGAAATGGTTGCCATCGTAACAAAATAAAAATATTTTCTTAGGAAAGTTGAGTTCTGTGCGACTAGTCACACCAGATTTTTATTATTTATATTAAATTTTATATTGAAATTTATTTGAATAGTGATAGACCTTTAAAAGGGCATTATTGATGTTTTTTCTCATAAAAATTTTACAAAAAAAAAAAAAATATGGAGTAGGCATTATTTAACCATTTTTATATAAAAATGAAATTTCCTCCGTGTATACCATAAATCAAACTTTTACTCGTTCAGTATGCGCGCAAAAGGACCGTAGTCGAGAGCTATGATATATTTACTAGCTGTCTACTGGGTGTGTGCCACTTGTGACATGTTATATAAAAAGCGTTAAGGAAAAGAATATTCCTTTAAGGAACAAAATTGCTTTTTATCTGAAACAATCTTAAAAGATTTTGGAATCTCTCTCTCTCTCTCGGGGGTGACATCCGTTCGTTACAACCAACAGATTAAAACTTACTACTCAAGCTTTAAAACAACATGTCAAAACATTTATCTTTTATCCAACTAAAATTAAAAAAAAAAAATCTTCAAATTTCTCTTGCGTTCTGTGCTTGTCACACCAGATTTTTATTATATTTAGTTTCTTGAGTTGAATGGCTGTAGATATTCAATTGAAAAAGGAAACGGGAGCCTCCCTCGGGAACATCAGCCAGAATAAATAAAAAAAAAAAACCGACGTTTCGGGTGCTAGTCGCACTCATCCTCAGGGCACGCAAAATTTACTAGATGTTATGCGGTACTGGCATTTGATTTCATGTTTATACATGTATTTGTTTGTTTTTAGCATTAATGGTATGTACAGTAATAAAAACTATTCTTTGAGTACAAAACGTTGTGATTGACACCGCATTTAAATAGCAAGTTGCATGCAAGTATAAACATGCCAGTCAGGGTGGTTAAAACGGCACTTGTAGCGACGACTGTACAAATAAAAAATTCTAAAGATTTACTATTGGAATAGATGAATCAATATGTAGTAGAATAAATAAAAGGCCAAGCAGCTATGTTTATTTCTTTATTATAGGACCCATAGCGACGTTTCGGTCGGCTATGCGACCATCTTCATGGCAGAAAAACCCTCTTTTTGTTGACCGAACCCAAGCTATGAAGATGGTCGCATAGTCGACGCGAAACGTCGCTGTGTGTTCTAAAATAAAGAAATTTATATTATATCAATAAATTAAATAAAAATTAATTAGAAATCCCCGTAATCAATTGAAAAACTAAACGCACAGGACACAAAGATGAAAGTTGGTTTCTTGTGCTTGGCACACCAGATTTTTGTGTCAACATATATTTAGATTCCGGTAACTATTTATCTTATTTGACCATTTAGCGGGATCTACTTTTTTGGACCTGAAAAAACGTGTATTTCTATCAAAATCTCGACATGAATCTAATACTTTTAAGAGAAAGTAAAAATTAGATTAAAAAAAAGTTGGGAGCGAAGACCCCTCGCTGTGCCTTTGGCTGGCCGTGCAACTAGTATTTATATAAAAAAGCAAAAAAAAAAAAAATAATCATTGTGTGGTTTTATGAAAACACGATGCAAGTGAAACTTTTTTTTTTGGATCGTAGGCGTTTAACTGAAAATTTTCAGAAAATTATTCAATTAAGGGTATTAAAATCGCCCTTTTAATCTTAATTTAATAATTGGAAAATGGGAAATCAATAGATGGATGTTAAAAACTGAGAACAATATTTATTTAGTAATTGAAGATTTGAATCATTTTAAATTATTTTAAAAATTGAATAATTAAATCTCACAATTATTTTTTTTATAATTTGTCATATATATTAAATTTCAACTTTCGTATTTTTGTCGTCACAGCTTGTGACGTCATGACTTCTAGCGCCACGGCCTTTGACGTCACGGCTTGTAACGCGACATGCTGATAGAAGAGCGAAAAAATTTGAGGGGATGAAATAAAAGTTTCACTTTAAAAATGAAAACCTCAATTGATTCTAAATATTATTTTTACATTTCTCTCTCTCTTGAAAATAAAATTATTATTTATTTATTTATCTTTCAACGCTAATGGAAAAGCAAAAAAAAAAAAAATAAAATAAGATTCTCATCTTATTAATATTTAAAGACATGCTTATAAATAATATTAAATTAAAAGAGATATTTTTACTTTTTTTTTTTTACTTTATAAATTACTTTATAGAGAAAAAAATAAGCGACAAAAAAATTCAATATTGAGTGGGTGCGTGGCATTTTTAATAAATTATTTCTTTTTAAGATTTTAAAATTTTTCATTTGCGGTGTCATAATGTAATTTCAAAAACCTCTCAAGACATATAGAGTAGAAAATAAAAAATCTGGTGTCATTGGTAAACTTCATTAGTTAAAAATTCAAATTTTATTTCTTTTTACTCTTGCCTATCCTTATTCATGTGCCTCAATTTTTCAAACATTTTGTAAATTACCTCTGGCTCATTATAAAATAAAATTGAAATTGTTGGAAGTGTTTATAATTAAACTTTTAAAGATAAAAAAAAAAGGAAATTTAATTATATTATATAATAAATTTTATTATTTGTAATTTAGAGGATTTAATTATTAAAATTAGTTAACTTTAATTTTTCATGCAGTACTTTCAACAAACTGCAGATCAAGTCATACTTGATGACCTGGCGCTTCCGAAATGTCGCAGTTTTCGCTATCATGGGTCGAGGGTCCCTCGCTGATAATGGGGAACCAACAGATGAGATTGCCGGGCGTATAAATGCCAGTTGGCTTAAATGGCGAGAATGCACCGGAATCCTTTGTGACCGACGGATGCCGATTTATTTGAAGTCGGCAATAAGCTACCGGACGGTCGTGAGGCCGGTTGCTTTGTATTCGACCGAGACATGGGCCTCCACGAAGAGAAGCGAATCGGCACTGCGTGTGATGGAGATGCGGATGGCTACGTGTCTCTTGGTGTCACCAGACTTGGCCGCATCCCCAATGATACCATCAGGAGCAGGTTTGGCATAGCGCCAATCACTGACAAAATGCGCGAATGGCGGGTCTCCGCTGGTTTGGACATGCCGTACGCCAAGAGAGCAGTGGCGTGGCGAAGACGGCGTACGATATGGGTCTCCTCGGATGACAACGCAGAGGAGCACCTAGGATGACTTGGCTTCATCGGGTTAAGAGGGACCGAGAGCTTGGCCTGTCGGAGACAACAGCATTGGAGAGGGAGAGTAAGGTCCGCCGACCCCTCACCGGGATTAATAATGGCGAGGTCAGAAGAAGAAGAAGAATTTTAATTTTTCATAAGGTAGAGAGTTAGAACCCAATGCTTTCCAATGGGAAAATTTTCAGCCTCCCTATGAAATTTTGAAAAATTTTTAAATAACTCTTTTATTTAAATAAATATTGTAAGCTATGTATAACTGTTTCAAAAATTGTGTCTAAAACTGGGCCCGTATTATTAAGTAGCCCCGGGGCCCGTCAAGTCTCTCTGCGGCCCTGATGTCAAGACGTCTATAAAATGGCGTAGAAAAATGTGGTTTTCGCGACCTAGCCTGACTGACATTTCCTATGGGAGAAATCGTTAACTTTATGAATTAATAACTCAAAAAGTTATAGGAATTTCGGGACCTGAGTATTTTTCCTGGACTCTCCATAACGTCCTTTATAAGATTGCAAAATTTTGTTTCAAAATTCCAACGGGAAGTTGGTCAAACAGAGCGTGACAGACGCACAGACGGACACTCCTCTATTATTATATAGAGATTTATAAATTTATGCGTTCAAATATTTACATCAAAAAAACATTTTCTTCCAAAAATAAAGTATGTATTGTAATTTTACATACATTGTATAGTAATTAGGTTTGTTTGTTTCAAGCCCGACGTGGATGGGCACAAGTAGCCCAAGCCCACATTTCCCCAGATACACGCCTTCCCACCTGCTTCCCACGCCCTTGCTGTGTGAAAACTAAGATAGCCCTCAGGCTACTCTTGGATGCTCTTGGGCTGTTCTGGGGTGTGCTTGGGCTGCCCGAAACCCTACCAGACAAAACCCGACTCGCACAGTTTTCCTTCAATTAGCATATGTCCCCGCCTACTTGTCGATAAAGTAGTAAGCCACTTTACCACCCTAAAAACTCAATAACCTTAAGGTAGAATTTCGAAGCGAACATGAGTTTTTCTAAAAAATTGTACCGCGCTAACTTCAGCCTGTAAAAAACGCCGCCATCTTTTACTTTCTCTTGCCCTATATTTACACATGCTGTGTAAATTTTGGCGTCCACTGGCACCCAAAGCGAGAAAATCAAACACCTGGGAGCGGGCAAGTGCTTACCAGGCTCCGCCCACTTGCTTGATGGGCTGTACTAGGGAACTTGCCCATGGATGCTCAATTTTGAACCAAACACCTGGGAAATTACCCAAGGATAAGAGGCGAGCGTGGCTTATCGGATAAGCTGAGGCTTAGTAATTCGAGGTAAAATGTCACTCGAGTTCGAACCCAACTTGCCGAAAAAATTCAACCAAAGTCGAACGTCTCTGCTGGAGCAAAAGGGAGTACACATCCCCTCCAATTCCAGGCACTTAGGGCCTGAGGGATGGACATAGGAATTCAGGGGTAAAACATCACCCGAATTCGAACCATTCCTAGATCGGGGCAGCACAATAGATCTGATCTAGAAGGTCGCAGTGCAAAGAGAAGCCCCAGAACAACTAATCAATCAATCAATCATACCCAAGGATAGAATCAAACTAAGAGGAAGCTACCCTAACTCCGCCCACTTTTTCTAATCAAACAACGTTTTAAGCACATTTCGGGCAATGGGCATCCAATTGCGAAAAACGAACAAACCTATTATTGTTAAAAATTGTATTTTTTTCGAAAGCAGCTAGAGGATTTAGATTTTTGCAAAAATTTTAGTTTGTTTTTGTTTATGTAATTTGCTTCCTACACAATCATAAAATCACAACGTACGTTAAAACACTATTAATTTATGTTAATTTTTTTTTTTTTTTTTAAAGTGAAACTTTTATTTTATCCTCCCAAATTTTTTGGCTCTTCTATCAGCATGTCGCGTTACAAGCCGTGACGTCAAGTGTCGTGACCTACAATGACGTCACAATCCGTGACGACAAAAATAAGAAAGTTGAAATTAGATATATATAACGAATTATAAAAAAATAATTGTGAGATTTAATCATTCAATTTTTAAATTGATAAAATATAATTTTTAAAATAATTTAAAATGATCCCGAGCCAGCCAGTTTCCCATAATTACGAAAAGGCGAGGATCCGCCGCAGGCGGGCCCGAGCCAGCTGGTGGGGGGGTCATAAATATCGTTCACAGTTTTTAATATGCCTGTATTGATTTACCATTATTATTCATCATTTTCCAATTATTAAGTTAAGTTTAAAAACGCGATTTTAATACCCTTAATTGAACAATTTTCTAAAAACTTTCAGTTAAACGCCTACGATCCGAAAAAAAGTTTCACTTGCATCGTGGTTTCATAAAACCATACAATGATTTTTTTTTTTGAGGCATTTAATTTTTGAGATCAATTCATTGAACCCTAGAAGACAATTAATTATCAATCATTTGGTTAGTAAACAAGGGCTTATAACAAGACAGGTTTTGGAGCTTAAAGAAAGAAAAAAAAAAAAAACATCCCTCGTTTCGTGACATGTGCATCAGGCAAAAGATGGATTAGCCCCCCCCCCCCGCCCCCAGCCACAGTTTGATCCCGTATTAATCTATCACACACGTGTCTAAAAAGGCAGCATTGACAGCCAAAAGATAAACCCTTGATGGCCCCCTCTGATTTGACATTAAACCTAAAGTGTGAAAAATACAACTTTCTTTTTAATTAAAGAGACAAAATGAAGATCCCAAGTGATGGTGATTAATGACGGATGCTAGTGAATTAATCTTCTCTGTCCTGAGTATAATCCATGCTCTGTAATTGCCTGAATTAACGTCACCCCCCCCCCCCCGCCCCGCTTCTTACTCTCTTGTTATTTGGATAAATCAACCAATGACTTTGTTATACTACAGTATAATTCATCTCTTGCTTGGACAGTGGTCGAATTAAATAAATAATTTCACGTCGATATATATATAAATAAATTTAATTTTAAAATCACTCAACACAAAAAAACAAACAACTTTAACGAACTGTAGACTAAATTGATTATAATTTATCGTTCGTTTATCCGCTACGAGTTTAAAATAATCCCTATTGATTTTATTGTACGCTCAAAATACCATATTCTATTGTAGATACTCCGTTTTAATCTGATTACCATCCAGGTGGCTCGGGCCCTTTTTGATTGTTGAGCCTTTCCTTTTAGTGATAAATCAAGAGTCGCGGAAAGAAAAAGCAAAGAAACTCTTAATACTTCCATTTAGATGATATTCAAATAGATTTTGCCAATTTCGGAAGGTTAAAAGTTAGTCTCTTATGTTGATAATAGAAGTGGCTGTTCAGCAATTAGAATGATGAAGGAAGAGAGGATGTCAGCCAAAATAGGAGCCTCTATCGAATAAAAATCTCCAATCAGTTAGTCTCTTATTTTTCCTTTTTAAAGTGAAACTTTTATTTGATGCCCTCAAATTTTTTCGGTCTTCTATCAGCATGTCGCGTTACAAGCCGTGACGTTACAAGCCATGACGTAACAAGCCGTGACGACAAAAATAAGAAAGTTAAAATTTAATATATATGACGAATTATAAAAAAATAATTGTGAGATTTAATTATTCAATTTTTAAATTGATAAAATATAATTTTTTAAATAAATTTAATTTAAAATTATTCAAATCTTCAATTACTAAATAAATATTATTCTCAGTTTTTAACATTCATCTATTGATTTTCCATTTTCCAATTATTAAGTTAAGATTTTAAACGCGATTTTAATACCCTTAATTGAATAATTTTCTTAAAATTTTCAGTTAAATGCCTACGATCCGAAAAAAAAAGTTTCACTTGCATCGTGCTTTCATAAAACCACACAATGATTTTTACTTTCTCTTACCTTATATATGAAATACTAGACGGAGAGCCCCGCCTTCGGCGGGGCTCTCCGTCTAGCCAGGGGCTGCGCCCCCTGGACCCCCTTACTCGCCTACTTATATACATACCGGTACATACAAACATTTTTCCCTTTTCATTTTTATATATAGAGATTATTTTAAAGGTTAATTATTCATGAATTTAAGATTTTTTGTGAATAATATCCTTTCCGGGACTCTCCCGATACACAAACAAAAAATTGACGCCGATATTTTAGAATTCAAAATGTAAATAAATAAAAAAAATCGTAAACATGGGTAAATATTTATATTTTGTTACCATGGTAACCCTTTCTCCTAATTTTTATTTTTTTTCTTATTTTAACGGTTAATTACTCATTAACTTATTGTTATTTGTGAAACAAAACCTGTCCGGGACTCTCACAAATATACACAGAAAATTTCATCATAATTGGTTCAGTCGTTTAGGAGGAGTTCAGTCACATACACACGTACAGAAGAATTATATATATAAAGAAAAAGAATAGAATATAGAAAGAGAAAGTATTGGATTTATGTCAAAAATTCGATGTCGAGATTTTGATGGATTTCGACTTGATCTGTCTCAAGAGCGGATCCAGAGGTGTTTTTCGGGAGGGGAGGGGGTTAATCTGGAGTGACTGGTCGCACAGCAAACAATTTTTTCTTAATTTCGGTAATTTAAAGGCGCATTCTGCACTTGTTTGCCAGAATATAAAAACAAATCAAATTTTTAAGTATTAAATTTTACAATTTTACATTAAACAGTAGATAGGAAAGGAGAATGCAGCCAGGTATTAAGTCTCCACGAAATTAAACTCTCTGTTCAGGAAACAGTTTCGGTTTTAATGAGATAAAACCATCCTCAGTCCAATAGTTGAGAGTATGAACTCAAATAGCAAAGCATTGAGTTCAAATAGCAAAGCATTGAGTTCATACTCTCAACTATTGGACTGAGGATGGTTTTATCTCATTAAAACCGAAACTGTTTCCTGAACAGAGAGTTTAATTTCGTGGAGACTTATTACCTGGCTGCATTCTCCTTTCCTATCTACTGTTTAAATTCAACAGCCACTTTAAATTCTTCAAATTTTACATTAAAAATACATTTTTTCAGAATTTTTCAAATCTCAAGGGGGGTTAATTACCCCCTTTACCCTCTCCCCTCTTGTGCCCTCCCTTGATCTGTCTACTGGCAAGCAAAACTTTCGTCAAGACGAAAGACCACAGATTTAGTCAAATCCGCGGCGGTCCAAAGATTTTGCCCATACATGTACGATTTGTTCTGTCGCGGGTCAACTATACAGGTTGATCTGCGGGTTTTTCCTTTACGTTTGTGGGCGATGACGGTTTTATCCGTGGCGGGTCAACCCTGGTCCTCCCCGGTCTAACCCGGCGGGTCAACCTCTCCGTTTATGGCCACCTATTGTGTGACAATTTTAGAATTGCCAAATTACTTTCGAAAAAATAGAATTTTTAACGAAAATTACTATGCAATGTATGTAAAATTACAATATATACTCTATTTTCCGAGGACAATTCTAATTTCGTTCAAGTGTATCAGAATGAAGAAAGAGAAGCAGCTAGTATTATTTCGTTTATTTCATACCCATTAGGCTGACGTTTCGGTCTCGGCGGAGATCATCTTCAGATCTAATGGGCTGTCAATATGAGATTATTATTTTTCTCATATTGACAGCCTATAAGCTCTGAAGATGGTCACGACCGAGACCGAAACGTCAGCCTAATGGGTATGAAATAAACGAAATAATACTTTATCCAGCTATAAATCTACTTTTCTCTACAATTCTAATTTCAAAATGTTTTTTTTGTTGTAAATATTTGAACACATAAATTTGTAAATTTAGTAGATTTTTAGTATTCTAAAACACACTAAAATTAAGATTTTTTTTTACAGTGTACAGTGAGGGTCAATATTAAGTCCCACCCATGCGTTGTCTACTTGTGATTATTTCATTGTTTTTATAAAAGAAAATGAAAATCTTTATTGTAAATTTTCTAGGTTTGAACCATGAAAGTTTCCATTAAAAAATATATAATATTTTTTTAAAAACAATGAAATAATCACAAGTAGAAAACGCATGGGTGGAACTTAATTTTGTCCTTCACTGTACATAAGATCAGACATTTCGTAAAATGAAATTTGTTTTTAAAGGCCTAATTTCTAACAAAACATCCCTCAGGCAGACAAAAAAAAAAAATATTGTTTTTTTAATCCATTTAAATATTTATTCCGATTCCTGTTTTTTTTTTCTTCCAATCAGAAAATGTCATTTTATTACAAGATATCAAATAAAAAAAAAAAAAAAAATTCCAACGTAAGCCCTCTGATGGAATAAATTATATACGTACGGACCTCTTTGCTTTATTTTTTTTTTTATCTCGATTTGAAAATATTTCTCTCTTTCTCTTTTTCAAATCACATCAAATATTGACGTTTTGAATTATTTTGATTTAAAAAAAAAAAAAAAATCAGAATATATAGAGGGAATTTAATCAAATTTATTGTACTCTGGTTATGTTTTATTTATTCATTTATTTGAGCATGCCCAAAGAATAGAATAGAACAGAAAAAAATCTGGTGTGACTGGCGCACGGCACACAATTTTCTCTTACCTTCGGTAATCGAAAGTTGTGTTCCGTGTTTGTCACACCAGATTTTTTGTGTCGACATGTATTTAGTTTCAGACAGTACGGTACATTCGATTTTCAAGATGTAAAATTTATAAGTATGGGAAAATATTTATATTTTGTTACCATGGCAACCATTTCTCCTATCTTTTCTATGGAGAACAAGAGTAAAGTAGTGCTTCAGAAGATTTCAATGACAAAATGAGAATATACATTTGAAAGAGCACCTAAAAAATAATTGATTTTTGAATTTAAAAAAAATCGTTGGAGCGAATTTTAAGAAAATCGAAAAAAAAAACTGAAAAAGTGTATCAGTAAAGTACTAGTATTCTTTGGCCAATTTTGTTCAAAAGCTTCGTGTCACGTCCCATGGGGGTGCCTAACTTAAATATAAAATTTCAACTTCGTAGCTCTTTTCGTTCTTGAGATATTTTGTTCACAGACTGACCATGTCGCGAAAACCACTTTTTTGGATCAGGGGACCTCAAAACGTGTATATCTATTAAAATCTCGACATCGAATTTTTGATATGAATCCAATACTTTCTCTCTCTCTATATATATATATATATTAACATATATATAGAGGTAAGAGAAAGTAAAAATTATTTTTTTTTTCTTCAATGTTAGGCACATTAATAAATTAATCAAGCAGCCTCTTAGATCTTTTTCTAAACTGATAACTAACTGCGTTGCCTCCCTTCGGCGGGTTCTAGCCACGCCATTAGGGTGTCCGTAAAAAAAAAATTCATTTTTTTCGGCCGAACCTCCTTTGGCTGGAAAATGATAATGGCAACGTTTTAGCTAATTTGGATAACATTAACCCGCACCTCAACGAGGTTAAAATTTTAAAAAAGTGTAATAATTCGCAGTTTTTACTTCATCAAACAAAAACCAAAGGGCATAGAAAGCTGTTTCTTGTCTTATTTCATAACAAATTTAATTCTCTTCAAGTTTTATTATAACCACTTTTTCGTTAAAACCTAATAATAATTTACAAATTAGCATTTCGGTTTTGGTTTTTTGCCCTTTCAGAAAAACAAGTGGAAAATCACAATATAGACCAGTCGATATAACTTTTTACTGGGAAAATATTCCGAAGTTAATGATATTTCTTCATGCATCCCTATGCTGTTCAGATCACGACTAACAGAACTAATCAATTTCATTCTTCCTTTGTCCCCATGACCTCCCGTGATTGGAACAAGCTCCCTGCGTCTATCTTCCCCAAAACCTACAATCTTCAGACTTTCAAGTCTAACCTCAACAGGCATCTTCTCAGTTCCCGCAGTTGAGTTTCCCCTTTATGCTTCTCCTTTTGTTTTTATTTTCTTCCTGGCTGCATGTGACCACTGGTCATTATAGGTCTTCGGACCTTATGCACACTTTCCAAAAAAAAAAATAAAAAGTTACTTGGGGGTACTCTAGGATGTCTGTCCTAAGTTTTCTACCTCGAAGAAGGGGGGAGCGGTGCAAAAACCTCAAAAACTGGAATCTTTTCAGTTTTTCGCTTATATCTCGTAAATTAATCATATTTTGTACACCATAGCACAATACAAAGTTGTAGATTTGCTAAAATTTGGTATATAAAACGATTTTGTAGACCCAATATTAACCGAGATATGGCCGGAAAATCACCTTTCTACAAAACTTAGTTTTCAAGTTAATGGTTTTCATTTTATGAAGTAAAACTTTTTTACATAATTTCGAAATTTTATCCTCGATGAGACATCCTCCCTAGCATAGAGAGGTTGGATAAAAGGAACCGGGTAGAACCAGAAATAAGGATTAGTTCACTAGCTAGAAACGAACGCAGAATGAGGAGTTAGAGATAGGAAATAGTGTAACTTCACGGCGGGCAAATAAACGGGGATTTCAAATAATAATAAATACAAAATTTGCCCTCGGGGCTTGGTATAGAGGTTAGCGTGCTAACCTCGTATACCAAACGTCGCGGGTTCGGACCCCTTGCAGTCCGATGATTTTATTTAAGCCAATTGGATACCAAATTGCTTAAATAAGAATGCCTGGACCCCATATATGTATATTTATTAATAACGGATATCGTAAAGTCTTATATGGCCTAAGTTGCCGAAAAGACTGTGTGAATGTGAGAGAAAAAAAAAAAAATAGAAAATTTCATAATTGGAAATAATTTTTTAAAATGTGTAAAAAGTTGAAAAGAGGACCCCCTTGTGAATCGAAATTTACATGCGAATCCCTATATGAGGATTTAACATTGCCTTTATGGAACGAAGAGCCGGAAAAAGTATTTGAAAAATCTGACATACCTCATCAGTAAAGTGCACTTCAAACAATTCTCACGAAAAATTTTACTGATATACTTTTTAAAGAGCATCTAAAAAATGATTGATTTTTGAATTTTAATCAAAATCGTTAGAGCAAATTTAGAGAAAATCGAAAAAAACTGAAAAAGTACATCAGTAAAGTAGTTGTACTCTTTGGGCGATTTTGTTCAAAAGCTTCCTGTCACGTCCCAGGGGGTGCCTAACTTAAATATAAAATTTCAACCTCCTAGATCTTTTCGTTCTTGAGATATTTTGTTCACAGACAGATAGACAGACCATGTCGCGAAAACCACTTTTTTGGATTCAGGGGACCTCAAAACGTGTATATCCGTCAATATCTCGACATCGAATTTTTGACATGAATCCAATACTTTCTCTCTATATATATTAACATATATATAGGTAAGAGAAAGTAAAAGGAACAGAGTTTGTTAAAAACAAAAATGTTAACTCACCTTGAAGAGCTCCTGCCCAACAGAGAAAGAACAAAGCCCATTTGGCAGTACGGAATCGTTGAAGACAATCGGGCCGTAGAAAACACCAACCACAACGTGCATATGAATCAACAACCGAAGATGTTGTTGGCGGTGTCTCTTCCGCCGACGGGGTCGTCTGCAACGGGATAAAATTACCAGGCATGATCAACTTGAAGTCAAAAAGCACATGACGATGGTGGAGGTAAAAAAAAAGAAGGACACTAGGGGGATGATTGGGGGTGTGAGTGTGTGTGCGCACCCCACGGCGACAGCGCGCACACTGCAGCAGCAGCAGCAGCCAACCTTCGACACGTGCGCCCGCCAGTCTTAAGTAACACTGCGCCGACACCACCACCCCCTGCCTCCCACCCCCCACCTCTGGGCAATCGAAGCACGTGCTCTCTACTGTCATAATTGTTAGAGGGCGGAATTTTAATCCTTTAAAATTGCTTAAATACTCTTTTTAAAACTTTAATAGGATTTTTTAACCATTGCTCGCTAGGCGCGAGCTAGGTGTAGGTGGGGGGGCTTAGCTCTCCTTGACCCACCTTCAACTAGCTGCCTTAATCATATTTTTCCGTTTTACACCCCCTCAGTTGTCTTAAAATTCTCTCTATATATTCCTAGCCCCCCCTGCGGCGGACCCTCGCCTTTTCTTAATTTTGAGAAACGCCGAGAGCGGGCGGCGCGGCTAGTTGTTATATAAATTAATTAAATTTTCTTGGATCAAAGCAGACAGACAGATGGACACTCCGCCATTATATATATATAGAATCTAGAAGATTCTGGGACGGAGGTTTTCCTTAATTAAAAACTCGAAGAGCCGCAGTGGCACCGTCTCTACTGATTGTCGGTAGGTGTTATTGAAATAAAATTTTTTACAATTTTTTTATTAAAAGTTGAGGCTGACTGTTTTGCAAAGTACAGTTTCGATATACAATCATCGCCAGAGCCTATAAAAACAAAATTATATTACTTGATATTATATTCAACGTCCATCTTTTTATCTTTTTTTAGTCGCCATTATGCATGTATATACATTTAAGTAACATATAATAATTTGATACATAGATCATTAATAAACAATATTTACCTCAATCTCTTATCAGATTCAGATTAAAGGATTTTTTATATTTTTCAAAAAGTGTCGGTTGAAAAATATAAAAAATCCTTTGAAGATTAATATTTAAAAATTGTTAATTAAGGTAATAATTGTAAAGACATGTTTTTATAAATGTATTCAAAAATAATCTAAAAATGAATTATAATAATTTTTTACAGCTTTTAATTTATTCACATAGCACACAAATATATAGAAAATTTGTTTGATAAAAATTAGCCATCGTCTTGGATATTCGAAATTATGATTTTATTAATAGCAAATATTATGATTCTGATAAGAGATTGAGGTAAATATTGTTTATTAATGATCTATGTATCAAATTATTATATGTTACTTAAATGTATATACATGCATAATGGCGACTAAAAAAAGATAAAAAGATGGACGTTGAATATAATATCAAGTAATATAATTTTGTTTTTATAGGCTCTGACAATGATAGTATATCGAAACTGTATTTGCAAAACAGTCAGCCTCAACTTTTAATAAAAAATTGTAAAAAATTTTATTTCAATAACACCTACCGATCATCAGTAGAGACGGTGCCACTGCGGCTCTTCGAGTTTTTATATGAACCCTGTTATGCAATGGTGTGTCAAAGACCAAACATCGAGTTTTGAGAAAATCAACATTAAAGTTTTTCTGATTTAAATTGTTTTGATTAGATTAGGCCTATATATCATTTTTTTTGTCAATTGTGCAAGTAAATACTGTAATTATTGCAGATATTTATAAATTATCTCTAAAAATATGACTAATTTAGAGAATAAACAACAAAATATAAAAAATTATTTTTGCAAAATTCTCTAAGTCCAATTTGCAATTTGCAAAAATGCTTCAAAGTCTCTTGATAATAAATAAAATAATTTTAGGTTCTAATTCAAAAATTAAAACGAAGATATTATTAAAGTTCTTTTATGGTTATATTTAATACTAATAGCTTAGAAACTTTTTATCAAAATTACATTAATCAATTTTAAATAGTATTAATGTTTTAAAACTAGCCGCGCCGCCCGCCTTCGGCGGGCTTCGCGTCTGCCAGCGGGGGCTACGCCCCCTGACCCCCCAGCCGCTGGCTCGGCGCGCGCCTGCGGCGGACCCTCGCCTTTCTTAAATATGAGAAACGGGCTGGCGTCTAGACAGGGGGCTACGCCCCCTGGACCCCCAGCCGCTGGCTCGGGCCGCCTGCGGCGGACCCTCGCCTTTCTTAAATATGAGAAACGGGCTGGCAGTCTAGGAGGCGGGGGCTACGCCCCCCTGGACCCCCCACCAGCTGGCTCGGGCCGCCTGCGGCGGACCCTCGCCTTTTCTTAATTATAAAAAGAAAATTATTTTTTTTTTTTTTTTTTTTTTTTTTTTTTTTTAAAAAAACATTCACACTTTTTTCTCATTCACACTCACACTCACACACACATTCATACAGTCTTTTCGGCAACTCAGGCCATATAAGACTTTTTACGATATCCGTTATTAATAAATATACATATATGGGGTCCAGGCATTCTTATTTAAGCCATTTGGTATCCAATTGGCTGAAATAAAATCATCGGACTGCCTGGGGTCCGAACCCGCGACGTTTGGTATATGAGGTTAGCACGCTAACCTCTACGCCATGCCCCGAGGGCAAGAAAATTATTATTACTACGTATTCCAATCCAGTGCCTGCTTGAGGATTTGTTTACCTTCATAGAATACACAACTGCAAAGAATACTTAAATATTTCTCTATACATTTCCTATGGGAAAAATCGTAACTTTAAGAATTAATAACTCAAAAAGTTATAGGAATTTTGGGACCCGAGTATTTTTCCGGGACTCTCCATAACGTCCTTTATAAGACTGCAAAATTTCGTTTCAAAATTCCAACGGGAAGTAGGTCAAACAGAGCGTGACAGACGGACGGACAGACGGACGGACGGACAGACGGACAGACGGACGGACAGACGGACACACCGCAATTATTATATATAGATTAAATACAAAGTGATAACAAAATTTTCTCATCAATTAATTCCTGAATGGAAGTGAAGATGGAAACAGTAAATCAAAGTTATAATGAAATTGACTTACAATATTATTTATTTTGTTGTCTTTTCGAAATCGCACTGATCCTCATCTTCATTATCAGGAATAATATCAAAAAATTAAATTTTGACATCTACGATTCATTTCTCATTTAAAAAAAAAGGATTTTGGTTTATTTAAGTTTAAATAAGTTTTTATTGGTTGTTAACACCATAAAAAACAATGTGTTAGGAACATAAATCATTATTGCAAAATGTAAAATCCTGCATTGAAATATTGTAAAAATAATTTTATGCTTTTACATTAAATATAAATTTTTTAGGACATATTTCATAAAAAATACTATTAATTAAAGCATTTGAAACAATATTCCGTGCTTAACTCAATTTTAAATTTTTTGGTCTTTGACACACCATTGCATAACAGGGTTCATATATATATACATTTTCTTTAAGATAAGTATGCCATAATTTAAGGCTTTTCCCTTCAAATAAAAAAAAAAATTAATTTTAATTAACAAAAAACTTACAGTGCTATGTAATTGTGATATATTTATTAATAAAACCAGTCTGTAATGTTTGGAAATTTTAAATTTCCCTCTCTCCTCCGCTTCCTCTGTCTCTGGCCAATCAGCTAGAGAGAGTGGTAAACACCGGAATTGAATAACTAGCGTTTTATATATAGTATTGATAATGATGATATATGTAAGAGAAAGTTAGTGGGTCTTTATTTGCACGAGATTAAGAAAAGACAAAGCTCATCCAAAGCGGGCCTCACGGCTAGTTGAATAAAATATTATTCTACGTATTATGTTCTAGTATACTAGTCTACGTAAAGAATGAGACGAATTCTCGGATTAATATTTCGTGTTTTTTGTTACATGATTTTTTTACAACAATCACTCTTAACAATAACGATCCAACACACGAACTCTCTGCTTCCTTGACTACGCATACTCTACACTAGGCGTTAGTGAATTTTCTGTGAGTAGTTTAGTATGATGTCGTTCGTTCTAGGAGGCTAAAGATAAAATTTTATTATTATTCCCATAAAGCAGAGATACATTTTGTTGTTACCGTCATCATACATCAAAGTCCAGAGGAAGTTTACAGAGAAGTTTTTATAATATATCTCTCTTTAATTATTTTTATTCCCATTTAGAGGAAATAAAATGAAAAGTGAGAAAATTATCTAACTTTACGTTAAAACTTTTATCTTATTAGCAAAAAAAAAAAAAAAAAAAAACTTAAAATACAAGAGACAATTTCTTTCTCTTACGTATGAATATATATATATATATATATATAGAGAGAGAAAGTCTATATTTTGATAGAAATACACGTTTTGAGACATCTGTCTGTGAACAAAATGAAATATGAAAGAAATGAGCTACGAGGTTGGAAATTTGATATTTAAGTTAGGCACGCAATCTGGCACGTAACGAGAAGCTTTTGAATAAAATCGGCCAAAGAGTACTAGTACTTTACTGATGCGATATTTTTAATTTTTTTCGATTTTCTCTAAATTCGCTCCAAGGATTTTGATTAAAAAAACTAACCGCACCGCGGATTCACGTCTAACTGGGGTGGTTTCGCCCCCTGGACCCCCCGCCAGCTGGCTCGGGCCCGCTTGCAGAAGCCCCTCGCCTTAATTAATTATTATTATTTATTTTTTATTTTTTTTTTACTTCACACTTTTTCTCATTCACACTCACATTCACACGGTCTTTTCAGTAACTAGGCCATATAAACTTGACGATAACGGGTGGTTTATGAATAGGTCTATATGGCGTCCATGGACCCTTATTTGCCATTTGGTATCCAACTGGCTCAAATACCCCCATCAGACTTCCTGCGGCGGAACCCTCGACGTTTGGTATAGGAGGTAGCTAACCCTACACCAAGCCCCGAGGGCAAAAAATTATTATTACTACGTATTCCAATCCAGTGACTGCTTGAGGATTTGCTTACATTCAAAGAATACACAACTGCAAGGAATACTTAAATATTTCTCTATACATTTCCTATGGGAAAAATAGTAACTTTAGGAATTAATAACTCAAAAAGTTATAGGAATTTCGGGACCCATAGTATTTTTTCGGGACTCTCTATAACGTCCTCTATAAGACTGCAAAATTTCGTTTCAAAATTCCAAGGGGAAGTTGGTCAAACAGACGGACACTCCGCTATTATTACATACAGAATTTAAAAATCTATTATTTGATAGATGCTCTGTCAAATGTATATTCCCATTTTGCCCATTGAAATCTTCTGAAAACCACTTTATCACATGTACTTCACTTGAAAAGATAGGAGAAATGGTTGCCATGGTAACAAAATATAAATAAACAAACAGTTTATAAATTCTACAAATTCAAATGTGCCATACTGTCGAAACTAAATATATGTCGACACGAAAATCATATATGCGTTATGTCACACCTTTTTTTTATTATAAAATACAATGAATATAATAATAACAAGAAGCACTTAATTGAAATAAAGATGAAATTTTGAAAATGTCTCTCTTGGGAATTGTTTATAGGACAAATTTAATACAATAATGATATTCGATATAGAAGGGAATATTTTGAATAAAATCATTTAAATGGAAATAACAACATTTTCTTTATCACTCTCCTGATGTAGTTGTTGTTGTTGTTTATGTCAATTATTTTTGTATTTTTTCTTCTTTTGTTGTAAAACGACTCTTGAACCAAATTAAGTTTACACACACACACACAAGCACACAGGTGAGTTGAATTAGTCTAAATCTCAGAGGAATCTTGATTAAAATACGCAGATTTTGAATTCAACAACAACAACAAGAACAACAACATTTATATTTGCACAAGACGCAATTTTCAAGGGGCTAGAACGGAAGTTGATGTAATAAATTTAAGTCAATTTGAAATTTATTTCAGCCAACAGGTGAAAATACGTAATAAGATTTTCAATCAAAAACTTTTAATAGTTTGCAAGAGCAAACGGGGGGGGGGGGGGAGGGGGGACCTTTTTTATTTTCTAAGGGAAATTATCGTTTAATATAAATAAAAATATTACGATCTTGTCGGATAAATTTCGGGGGCTAAATACACATTTATCACGAATGTGTTTATTAAAGCGTTTGTGGTTTGAATTATTATTAGGTGAATTTTTAATTAT
>JAKCPI010028963.1:0-12307 GCA_023213315.1 Euborellia annulipes | reverse complement strand
CAATCCACTGCCTGCTTGAGGATTTGTTTACATTCATGGAATACACAAATGAAAAGAATACAAAAATATTCCTCTGTACATTTCCTATGGGAGAAATCGTAACTTTAGGAATTAATAACTCAAAAAGTTATAGGAATTTCGGGACCCGAGTATTTTTCCGGGACTCTCCATAACCTCCTCTATAAGACTGCAAAATCTCGTTTCGAAATTCCAACGGGAAGTTGGTCAAACAGAGCGTGACAGACGGACAGACAGACGGACGGACAGACAGACGGACACACCGCTATTATATATATAGATAATTAGACAGTAAATTATACAATCTATAATACTACTGTACGTTTAACAAATCACAGAAAAAAAAATATTTTATAATGTAGAGAAATTAAAATTGAATACAAAACCATAAAAGTAAACATAAAATAAAAGAATCAATATATAACATAACTAAAGAGTATATAGATTCATGTCAAAAATTCGATGTCGAGATGCGAAGGATGAGATGGATCTTCACGTTTTTGAGGTTCTCTGATCCCCAAAAAGTGGTTTTTGCGACATGGTCTGTCTGTCTATGCATGTGTGTCTGTGTTCAATTTTAAGCATGAAAGAATTGAGCTAGGAGTTTGAAATTTTATATTTAATTTATGCACCCGGCTAGGGGGTGAAAATAAGCTTTAGAACAAAATCGGCAAAAAAGTACTAGTACTTTACTAATGTACTTTTTCAGTTTTTTTGGATTTTCTCAAAATTCGCTCCAAAGATTTTTTTTTTTAAATTCAAAAATCAATTATTTTTAGATACTCTTTAAAATGTATATTCTCATTTTGCCATTGAAATCTTCTGAAGACCACTTTACTCTTGTACTTCATAGGAAAGATGGGAGAAATGGTTGCCATTGTAACAAAAGATAAATATTCTCCCATAGACCTACTTATAAATTTAACATCTCTCGAATGTACCGTACTTTTGTCGGAAACTAAATAAATGTAGACACATCTGGTGTGACAAATACAAAACACAACTTTCGATTTCGAGAGAAAGTTGTGTGCTGTGCGATCAGTCACACCAGAATTTTTTTAACTCGAGGGTACTCTATTGTTTGGTATATCGATGATTTGTGTAGGATAATTTTCCTAGTTGACTAGAAGTGAAGCAAAATATTACGTTTACATTTTTATCAATTTGGGTAATTTTCTCCAGGATGTAATTATATCTTTTTTTCTTCCTTATGATAGTAATACGCTCCTTCTTCTTCTTCTTTCTCTCCTTGAGCTTTACATACAAAAAAAAAAAACACAATAAAACTTTAAATGGTTAGTTCAAGTTTTAACTAAATAGAATGATCTATAATTATTAAATGACTAATTGCTCTCTCTATTTATGGGAGAAGAAAAAGAAAAGAATGCCCCAGCCTTTGAAGAGAGAGGAGGGGGGGACCTCTATTTTGGCTCAATTGATACAGCGGAATTATTTTAATTATAATAAAGCAGCAAGGAAAGAAAAAAAACTAAAGGAAATGGATCGAGGAAGGAATTAATTAATCCACGCTGTCTATCTAATCTATTCTAATGTGTTTTTATATAGAAGAAAATTAAACTTTGCCTGGATAGTTAATTGGAGGGGTTCGGGTTGGATTTCCAAATTTAGAAACATCGGGGACATCAGGGGCGTATATAGAAATTTTTTCGGGGGGGGGGGGGGCGAATTCATTTTTAATACCCCCCTATACCTCAGCCCCAAGGGGCCCGGACCATCCTCTCAAAGATAAATTTTTTGGTAGGGCCGATATTTTTTCCCCCTCACGTGAAAATCATTTTACTTTTTTTTTTTTTTTTTTTTTTTTTTTTTGGGAAGACGGGAAATTTTTTTCACCTTGCGGGAAATTTTGCCACTTTTTCAAACAAAAATATTCTTATTGGCTATATACCCGTGTATATCTATATAGATTTGAAAAATTTCGAGGAGGCCCCCTCGGCCTCCCTCTTATACACCCCCCCTGTCTCACATATAGGGCTGCGCAAAAAATAACCGATTATTCACCATTTACTTTCTTAAAAAATAATCGAATTTTTTTCCGATTAATCGATTATATTCCATAATAGATTAATGGGGAAAAAAATCGATTATTTTTGGAAAAAATCTGGTGTGACCGGCGCACAGCACACAACTCTTACCTCCGGTAATCGAAAGTTGTATTCTGTGCTTGTCACACCAGATTTTTTGTGTCGACATATATTTAGTTCCCGACATGACAGTAAATAAAAAACACTCACATGTCTTGTTAAATTAAATAAAATCATCGGACTGCATGGGTCCGAACCCGCGACGTTTGGTATAGGAGGTAGGCGCGCTACCTACTACGCCACACCCGGGGACTGTAAAATTTATAAACATGGGAAAATATTTATATTTTGTAACCATGGCAACCATTTCTCCTTTCTATGAAGCACAAGAGTAAAGTGTGATTCAAACAATTTTGAGGACAAAACGAGAATATACATTTTAAAGAGAATCTAAAAAATAATTGATTTGTGAATTTTATTCAAAATCGTTAAAGTCAGTGGCTGTTTCTCTATAGACAGGAGAAGGAGCAGGTGCAGCCAAAAAACAAAAGCCTCCGATTTAATACAATTTAATGAGACGGTCCTCTTTGGCCGATTTTGAATAAAAGATTACGAGCCGCGCCACCCGCCTTCGCCCCCCTGGACCCCCCACCAGCTGGCTCGGGCCCGCCTGCGGCGGACCCTCGCCTTAAATATGAGAAACGGGCTGGCGTCTAGACGGGGGGCTACGCCCCCTGGACCCCCAGCCGCTGGCTCGGGCCCGCCTGCGGCGGACCCTCGCCCTTTCTTAATTATAAAAAGAAAATTATTTTTTTTTTTTTTTTTCTTAAAAAAAAACATTCACACTTTTTTCTCATTCACACTCACACTCACACACACATTCACACTGTCTTTTCGGCAGCTCAGGCCATATAAGACATTTACGATAACCGTTATTTATGAATTTATATATATTAGGGTTCAGGCATTCTTATTTAAGCCATCTGGAATCCAGATGGCTTAAATAAAAAGAAAATTATTATTTTTTTTTTTTTTTTTTTTTTCTTAAAAAAAAACATTCACACTTTTTTCTCATTCACTCTCACACGCACACACACATTCATACAGTCTTTTCGGCAACTCAGGCCATATAAGACTTTTTACGATATCCGTTATTAATAAATATACATATATGGGGTCCAGGCATTCTTATTTAAGCCATTTGGTATCCAATTGGCTTAAATAAAATCATCGGACTGCCTGGGGTCCGAACCCGCGACGTTTGGTATATGAGGTTAGCACGCTAACCTCTACGCCATGCCCCGAGGGCAAGAAAATTATTATTACTACGTATTCCAATCCAGTGCCTGCTTGAGGATTTGTTTACCTTCATAGAATACACAACTTCAAAGAATACTTGAATATTTCTCTATACATTTCCTATGGGAGAAATCGTAACTTTAAGAATTAATAACTCAAAAAGTTATAGGAATTTTGGGACCCGAGTATTTTTCCGGGACTCTCTATAACGTCCTCTATAAGAATGCAAAATTTCGTTTCAAAATTCCAATGGGAAGTTGGTCAAACAGAGCGTGACAGACGGACAGACAGACAGACAGACAGACGGACAGACAGACAGACGGACAGACAGACAGACAGACGGACACACCGCAATTATTATATATAGATTTTCACGCTCCCGGGGGTGTTTAACTTACGATATATATAAAATTTCAGCCACATAGCTCAATTCCTTCATGCTTAAAATTGAACACACACCCACACACAGACCATGTCGCGAAAAGCATTTTTTGGACTCAGGGGACCTCAAAACGTGAAGATCCATCAAAATCTCGACATCGAATTTGTGACATGAATCCAATACTTTCTCTAAATATTAACATATATATATAGAGGTAAGAGAAAGTAAAAGAAGCCTATTGCAATAGTTAGCAAACATTTATTTTATCACTTTTGTTTATCATATTAATTTCTACTTAGGATAAAAACTTGATTATAAAGAAACAAGCAAAAAAAATATATATTTTTCAATGTGTTACGTTGTTCATATAGGAATAACTCCTGCTTATTACACTATTTATAAATAAGGGAATCATTGAAAAAGATTGACTGACCTCTCTGCTTAAAAAAAAAAACGAAATTTAAAAATAAATGCAGTTTATATTGATGATTAATATATGCATCGCCCAGAGTTGCTGCTGCATTCAACCTCCATAATTTTTTCTGGATTTAAATTAAATATAGGTTAAGGCTATCCACGTCAATTTATCTTAGAATCGTGAATTAGAGGAGGATTTATTTATTTTATTTCATGTACGGCATAGTAGTATATCAAAAGCTTATTTTCACGCCCTAGGTGGGTGTCTAAATTAAATATAAAATTTCAAGCTAATAGCTTAGGGGTCGGCAATCTGCGACTCTTTAGTTCTATGCGCAATATAGTAAATAATATTTTTGGCAGGCCGGAAAAAAAATTTCGAGTCCTTAAAAAAAGGTAAAATGATTTCCATCATGAACGGGGAAAAAAATTTCCCGAAGGGCGTAAAAATTTAGATCTGAAAAAAAAAAAATGAAAAAATAGCTCAGGGCGGAAAACTAAAATTACGCAAAAAAAAAAAAAAAATAAGCTCAGGGTGGGAAAAATTCGTGTTCCTTAAAAAAATGGTAAAATGATTCCCATGGACGTGAAAAAAATTTTCGCAGAGCGAAAAAATTTAGTACCGCAAAAACAAAATTTATTGCATGGTGAAAAACTTAGGGTTCCGCAAAAGAAGTAAAAATTTTTGCAGTACGGAAAAAATTTCGTCTTCCTAAACAAAAAAAAAAGGTAAACTGGGGACAGGGGTGGAAAAAATTTGAAAAAAAATTTCGCCCCCCCCCGAAAAAAATGTCTATATACGTCCCTTGGCAAGAAAAAATTTTGCGGATTTTCAAAAACTTTGAACTTTTTTTGTTGAATTAGCGCAATTATAAATACTATTTGAAGCGTAGGAAGATTTATTGCGATTTTTGACCAAGGTGTTATGGCTCAAGAAAAACAATAAAAAATAATTGTTGTCTTTGAAATTTTGTAAATTGTAATTTTTGACACTTCCGATTCAAAAGGTTGCCGACCCCTGTCCTAGCTCAATTGCTTCATGCTTAAACTTGAACACAGACACACACACACACACAGACAGACCATATGTCGCGAAAACCACTCAGGAGACCTCAAAACGTGTATATCCATCAAAATCTCGACATCGAATTTTTGACATGAATCCAATACTTTCTAATTGGTAAATAAAAGAATAGCATCTAAAATTATTTCATTTAATGGCCCGCTAGGCTGACGTTTCGGTCTTGGTCAAGACCATCCTCAGAGCTATAACAATATAGAGTATATATTTTTTATTTGTGAAATTTTATCAATTATAACATGTCATAAATCAGAGATTTTACAATTACCTTGCGGGCTGTCAATATAGGCATACAATCACTAACTCAATCATATATTCCATGAACATTCGGTTACAGCTATTTAAAGAAAAAAAAAGAAATTAGTTTTTACAATGATTGAATTACAATTTAGAAAATACATACTAATTTTTTTTTTTTTCTTTAAATAGCTGTAACCGAATGTTCATGCAATATATAATTGAGTTATTGATTGTATGCCTATATTGACAGCCCACAAGGTAATTATAAAATCTCTAATTTATGCCATGTTCTAATGTTATAATTTATAAAATTTCACAAATAAAAAATATATAATCTATGAAATATACACTTTTCTCTGTACTGGCTGTGAGTGTTAACTATTGATATTGGAGTGGAGTCAGCCAAAGGAAATAATGAAAAATAATTTTTTCTGTCGACGTTTCGAGCTTTTCGAGATTTTGCTATTTTTAATTTTATAAATAATTCTAATGATCGAAAAGTCTAAGATCCTCAAACATATATATTAATAATATTGTAAAAAAAAAAAAATTGTATTATATAGAAAAAATATTTTGTTCATAATAATTATTTAATAAAATTTTTGTGGCCACAGATCCCGAGGAAGAGCGTGATTGGCGCTCGAAACGTCGACAGAAAAAATTATTTTTCATTATTTCCTTTGGCTGACTCCACTCCAATATCAATAGTTAACACTCACAGCCAGTACAGAGAAAAGTGTATATTTCATAGATTATATATTTTTTATTTGTGAAATTTTATAAATTATAACATTAGAATATAATATTGTATAAATCAGAGATTCGTAATTATAATATCTCTGATTGTCATGTTATAATTTATAAAATTTCACAAATAAAAAAATATATACTCTATGTTGTTATAGCTCTGAGGATGGTCTTGACCCAGACCGAAACGTCAGCCTATAAATGAAATAATTTTAGATGCAATTCTTTTATTTACCAATTAACGATTATCCAGCTATAAAATCCACATCTTGTAACCAATACTATATATTAACATATATATAGGGTAAGAGAAAGTAAAAAAAAGATTTATTATGACCTGATTATTGAATTAAAAACACCTATACAAATAGAATTTCGATTCCAGGTAAATGAAACAGAGATAGGAAAGATAAAAAAAAAAAAAAATTAGCTAATTTTTTGTTTGATTTATTTATTTATTTATTTTTTTTTTTTTCAAGGTTAATCCAACTATATACTATTTTGTTCATTTATTATTCCATGAGAAAAATAATAATAATAATACAATTCAAATTCTAATAAAAAGAACTTGCAAAGTGAGAGAGATAGAGAGAGATGCAATCGCTTAACGTTTCGCTTTCATGATTTATTTCATTTCATCCACCAAGGACATACTGTATATACAAACATATAAACAAAAAAAGTTATTTTTCTTTTTTTTTTTAAGAAATATTTCATTGAATTTTTTTTAAATAGTTAAAACAAAAAAAAAGGTGTCAAAATACTTTTCTATATATCTTGATACAAGGTAGAGGCCAAACTAATTGATGTAGTAGAAGGAGAATAAAAGAGAGAGAGCAGCTAATTATATTTTCTTTTATTATACACTCAGTGCTGACGTTTCGGTCCTGTTTAGAGCCATCCTCAGACCATTGTGTATTGTTCTGCATTAATAGCTCTGAGGATGGCCCTAAACAGGACAGAAACGTCAGCACTGAGGGTATAATATAATTAGCCGCTCTCTTTTTTTTTCTCTTTCTAAGGGAACAAATTTGTTCCGCAAAAGAATTTTTTTTCGCACGGAGGCAAAAATTGCGTGTCCCTAGGGACACGAAAAAAATATCGATACTTTTGTTTCGATACTAGTACTTATTTTACTCGATACTTTTTTTTCGATACTTTACTCATATGAGTACTTGATTGCCGGTATCGAATGAGTATTACTCATTCAAATATAATTTTTTTTTTAAGTTTTTTTGATATCTTAGGTCATTTAAACGTTACTCAATTATTTTAATTACGATTCTGTAAAGAATATCTTTAATATTTTTTGCTTTCGTTTTCTTTTCTAATAGAAGATCCAAATGAAAGATTCACTATTTTTTTTTTATGAATAGGAAGTTGATATATAAAAAGAAGATCGATATTTGTGGAAAAGACTAATTCATTATATTCTTAATAATCAATTTTTTAATAATGGAAAATTTGATACTTAAAAAAAAAAACCTTTAATATAATAACATTAAATTACTAATTTATTTATTTTTTTTTGTAAATTTTTTTTTTTTGTTCAAGCAATAATCACTAAATTTAAAAGTAGCTACATATGAAATATAAAAGTCAAATTATAAACTAATTGGATAGACTTATTTTGGTGAAGTCCGTATTTTGGTTGAGAAAGCCCCCGAAAAATATAAAAATAAACTCGGGTCCACCATCCTCCGGGTGAGGACAGTGGCATAAATGGCAATGAACTTCCACTATGCCTTTTGAACTACGTCAGGAGCCAAAAATGCCCAAAGACTTAAAAAAAAGAAATATAGTGTAAGAAAAAGTAAAAAATACTAATACTTGAAAAAATACTCGATACTTACTGGTATCGATACTTTTGTTCCGATACTTTCTGGTATCAATACGATACCAAGTACAAGTATCGATACTTTTTCGATACCGTATCCCTACGTGTCCCTAAAAAAAGGTAAAATGATTTTCAGGAGAGGGAAAAAAATTTTCTGCAAGGGGGAAAAAATTTGGTGTCTGTTTATAATTGAGCACAGACAGACATAACAGTGTTCAATTGAAGTCATGAAAGAATTGAGCTAGGAGGTTGAAATTTTATATTTAAGTTAGGTATCCCCATGAGGTGTGAAAATAAGCTTTTGAACAAAATCGGCCAAAAAGTACTAGTACTTTACTGATATACTTTTTCAGTTTTTTTCAATTTTCTCAAAATTCGCTCCAATGATTTTTATTAAAATTCATAAATCAATTAATTTTTGGATGCTCTTTAAAATGTATATTCTCATTTTGCCATTGAAACCTTTTTAACATGTAAAACTATATATTAAAACGTGCAATGGACTTTAGAAATAGAGGGAACAAAATATCCAAAATTTTTATTTTACTAAATTAAAGCCCATTTCATGTAGATTATTTAGAAAAAAAAATTTCTTGAATATCTCATTCCCTTTTTGAGATATTGGCTTTAGCGCTAACCCATGTTTGCGTTTTCAAAACTAAAAAAAAATCAACAATATGAATTTTTTTTATATTTTAGGATTAACTTAGATTCGTGATATATTTTTTTTCTAATTCCTTATTGTTTAAAGAACCTACCATACAAATTTCATCTAGATTGGTGGTCAAATAAATAAATGAGAAATTATTTTCTCTTCCATGTCACATTTTGTTTGGCATTAGCCAAGTCCCGGAAGGTGAAAAAATCAAAACTTTAAAGTGCCATAACTCGAAAACTAAGTGAGATAAAAAATTGAAATTTGGTGCTGTTACTTATCTTTATATATAGAACAAACATACCAAGTTTCATAATAATCTGAGATTTTGGGTGAAATGGCCTGGTTGAACGGACCCGTATATTAATTGCCAGAAAAATTGTGGTAAGGAAGCAAGACAGTATAAACAAATGACAGTGAATTAATCATTTTTAAGGAAAATTACTCGATTTAAAATTTCTTTTTATAGATGACTCTCTCCTTCAGGGAATCTATTTATCTATTTAATATGCATTTAACAAGAAATTATATGTAAATTGAATTTACAAATATCTTAAATTAAAACTAGTTTTTTTTCTTTTTAGTGGAAAATTATATCATAAGTGTTAAACTATTGTAATAATATGATCTTTAAGTGAAAGTTATTTTTACTTTCCCTTAACCCATATATAAATAAAGATTTGGATTCATGTCAAAAATTCAAAGTCGATATTTTGATCGATATACACGTTTTGGAGTCCCCTGAGAAAATGATCTGTCTGTGAACAAAATATCTCAAGAATGGAAAGAGCTAGGAGGTTGAAATTTTATATTTAAGTTAGGCACACCCCCCATGGTACGTGACACGGAGCTTTTGAACAAAATCGGCCAAAGAGTACTAATACTTTACTGATGCACTTTTTCAGTTTTCTTCGAAATTCGCACCAACGATTTCGATTAAAATTTAAAAATCAATTATTTTTTTAGATGCTCTTTAAAATGTATATTCTCATTTTGCTCTCAACATTGAAGTACACTTTACTTGTACTTCATAGGAAAGATAGGAGAAATGGTTCCCATGGTAACAAAATATAAATATTTTCCCATCTATATATATATTTCGCTAATGTCCGTCTGTCAGTCTGCAGATAAACAATTTAGTTTTCGCGAACAGACTGCCCTAGAAGAGAGGATGGAAGAGATTTGTATTTATTCTTTTCGTTGTAGAACTAGAACAACAATAAATTTGAATTTTTTTGGATTTTTGAGTTTTTTGTCTGTCTCTATTTAGGCAACTTCTCGTTGGAATTTTGAAATGAAATTTTATATGCATAAAGAGGACCTTCTCGAGGTTACATGAAAATTATTTTCTTTTTATTTGTGTATTGCATGAATGTAAACAAATCCTCAAGCAGGCACTGAATTGGAATGGAATAATAATAATTTTCCATCAAAATCTCGACATCGAATTTTCGACATGAATCCATATATATAGAAGTAAGAGAAAGTAAAAATGATTAATATGGAATCTATATATTGAGTTGATATTAATTTAATTTCCTTTTTTGATAAAAGAGAAAAAAAAAATATTTTCAATTCAGAGGATATCGTAAAAAATCAGAGATGGAAGAACCTTTAAAATGATTAAATCTTTTTATCAGTGAATTTCGATTTTAAGGGATGGAGGGTGGGGGAGGGATAAATAAGTCTTTTTTTTAATAAATTGGTTTGTTTACCTATTAGGCAGGAATAAATTCTAATTGAAATATGGACCCTGTTATGCAATGGTGTGTCAAAGACCAAATATCGAGTTTTGAGAAAATCAACAATAAAGTTTTTTGTTTACATTGGATTATATATAATTTTTTTTGTCAATTGTGCAAGTAACATTAAATATAAATTTTTTTAGGACATATTTCATAAAAAATACTATTAATTAAAGCATTTGAAACAATATTCCGTGCTTAACTCAATTTTTAATTTTTTGGTCTTTGATACACCATTGCATAACAGGGTCCATATATAATTCGCTAAAGTCGGTCCGTCCGTCTGTCCCTCTCTATTTATACAACTTCCCGTTGGAATTTTGAAATGAAATTTTATATGCATAAAGAGGACCTTCTAGGGATTACAGGGAAATTATTTTCATCCCGAAATTCCTATAACTTTTTCAGTTATTAATTCTTAAAGTTACGATTTCTCCCATAGGAAATGTATAGAGAAATATTTATGTATTCTTTTCATTTGTGTATTCCATGAATGTAAACAAATCCTCAAGCAGGCACTGGATTGGAATGGAATAATAATAATTTTCTTTCTAAAATATCGACGGAAACTAAATAAATGTCGGCACAAAACTTTCTGGTGTGACAAGCACAGAACACAACTCACCGAATATTGTGTCCTGTGCAACTAGTCAAATCAGATTTTTATTTAAAGAGTATCAAAAAATAGATTGCAAGCTGATGTCCATGAACTAAATGAATTGTAATCTAATTAAACAAACACCTTTTTTTTCTCTAAATTTTTATTATATCCTGGATTGGCTTTTTTATGTTTATATTGAATGAGAAATAGGAAGGCTTAAGTGGTTCAATTGTACTTTTTTTTTTACTTTCTCTTACCTATGTATATATGTAATATATATATAGAGAGAAAGTATTGGTTTCATGTCAAAAATTCGATGTCGAGATTTTGATGGATCTTCACGTTTTGAGGTCCCCTGAATCCAAAAAAGTGGTTTTCGCGACATGGTCTGTCTGTGTGTGTGTGTGTGTGTGTGTGTGTGTGTGGGTGTGTGGGTGTGTGGGTGTGTGGGTGTGTGTTCAATTTTAAGCATGAAGGAATTGAGCTAGGAGGATGAAATTTTATATTTAAGTTAAACACCCCCGGGACCGGAAAAATAAGCTTTTAATCAAAATCGGCCAAAGAGTACTAGTACTTTACTGATGTACTTTTTCAGTTTTTTTCGATTTTCTCAAAATTCGCTCTAACGATTTTGATTAAAATTCAAAAATCAATTATTTTTTAGATACTCTTTCAAATGTATATTCTCGTTTTGCCCTCAAAATTGTTTGAAGCACACTTTACTCTTGTATTTCATAGGGAAGATATGAGAAATGGTTGCCATGGTAACAAAATATAAATATTTTCCCATGTTCATAATTTTGACATCTGAATTCAAATATTCCCCTACTGCCGGGAACTAAATACATGTCGACACAAAAAATCTGGTGTGACAAGCACAGTACACAACTTTCGATTACCGAAGGTAAGAGAAAGTTGTGTACTGTATAAATCTAAGTTTTTAATTATTGGTACAGTTATTGAGAGAATGTAATTTTAAATAAAAAGTAGATTAAATAAAAACAAAAAAAAAATACTCTTCCTTACAATTGGCACATATAGCTATAAAATTAGAAACAATTTTGAATAGTAATTTAATTTTTTTCTAAATTTAAAAGTGAAGGACAATTGCAATTTTTTTTAGGGCCTCCACACACACACACATTTCTTAATCAGATCCGGATCTATTCTTTGCGACAAGAAAAATTATCTGGTGTGACTCACCGCTGCACACAACGGGAATTGAAAGTTGTGTCACACC
>JAKCPI010028962.1:0-15559 GCA_023213315.1 Euborellia annulipes | reverse complement strand
ATAATAATCAATTGGTTTAATTAATTAAAAAATAATTATAATTTAGATAAAATTTTAAAATTGTTTTGAGTTTATTCCCACCACTAGGGATGTGGTATCGAAAATAAAGTATTGATACTTGTACTTGGCATCGTATCGATACGAGTATCGGAAGAAAAGTATCGCTACCAGTAAGTATGGAGTATTTTTTTAAGTATGAGTATTTTTTTTTTTTTTTTAAGTCTTTTTCGTCATCTTAACGTCGATCAAAGGGTACTCCGGAAGATGAGTGCGATATATGCCCCCTTCCTCAGAATAATAATCGCCAGGTCTTACTGGAGGATCAATCCCCCCACCCCTCCTGGGTTGAATCGCAGCGTAAAGTGTACTTAAACTATTTTAACGTAAAGTTTTATTGATATAGTTACTTTTTAAAGAGTATCTAAAAATAATTAATTTTTGAATTTTAATCAAAATCGTTAGAGCGAATTTTGAGAAAAAAAAAATTGAAAAAATACATTAGTAAAGTACTAGTACCCTTTGGCCGATGTGATTTAAATTTCTTGAAATACTTGAGACATAGGTATTTGGCTTAAATATAAAATTTGAGTATCGAGAGTTTTTTCGTTTTTGAGAAATTCCCATTAACCCACATGTTTTAATATTTCACTTGAAATCAATTTAATTTATTGTGAAAAAATCTTAAATTTCAAGAAGATCGATTCCAGTTAAAATATCAAAACATAATGTTTATGTAAATTTCTCTGAAAGAGATTTTATTGCTTTTAAATGTCTGTTTTATTGCTTTTCTCGAAATTGCCATTAAAAGGACGAGATTCCCTTTTAGCTCGAATTTGACGTCATTTTCACAATCATTTGAATGAATTTCAACTGAAGTATCAAATAATGTGGATTAAATTAAATAACTCAATAAGGAAAGAACTTTTGATACTCAAATTTTATACTTTAGCTAAGAATTCATGTTCCAAGCATGGGCAGGAATTTAATTCCAATCGACCAAATAGTACTAGTACTTTACTTATGTATTTTTTCAATTTTTTTTTATTTATATCGGCACAAATTTTTTCGCTCTTCTATCAGCATGTCGCGTTACATGTCGTGACGTCACAAGTCTTGACGTCACCAACGACTCGCACCAGGTTTCTTGGCATATACTCCGAAACTACTGGTCCGATTTTTTATTTTTCACACAATTGGCTTTAACCATTTTGTTTAAAAATCAATTACATTTTAGATGTTCTTTAAAATGTATATTCTTATTTTGTAGACAAAATTGTTTGAAGCCCACTTTTGTACTTCTTAGGAAAAGAAGATGCCATGGTAACATTATGTATTTAAATTTTATATCTTGATTTCTAATATATTCCTGGAAACTATGGACATGTTGACACAAAAAATCTCGTGTGACAAGCACGACTTTCAATTGCCGAAGGTAACAGAAAGTGCGGCAATTTAACTTGGATATCTTTCTAGCAATTGATTTGACTGAAGAAATAATAAAAATCATAGACTATTCAATCCTCTTTCAAATTCGATATTATTCATTAAATTCGGTCAAGTACACGATAACAAATTTTGAAATAATCCATCCTTGTGCTGATTATTAATTTTACTAAATAGTTGGGTTGTCTACTCAAAAATCATTTTTTGCAAATTGCTTTTTTATAAAAAAAAAAAAAAATTAGATGGAAATTTTTTATTATCATTATAAAAGGAGGCTATCAATATTAGATTTGTATATTAATTAAAAAAATTTGTTTGCAAAAAAAAAGCATAAAGATAAGAAACAAAAACTTGGAATATTTAATTAATAGCAATATGTTAAGTTGAAAGAAAAAAAAAAGAAATTAATTTTATTTATCTCAACAAGGAGAAAAGAAGAAGAGATAGCAAAGAATTTAAGGAATGAGCGGTCACCTATCCAAGAGCCGTCATCTTCACTGATGGCCTTTTCATGCTCTCCAGATTTCAATTGGGGCAGAGCAATCGCTGAGAAGCCCATAGCCATGCCGGGGGACAGGTTCGCAACGTTCACGATGATTGCCGTTAAGATCTGAAAGAACAAACAAATTAGACATGACGTTTAATAACTTGATCAGGATTATCAGTCCATTCATTTCTATGTCTTATTGGGGGATCTATACATCCGCCTCACTTAAGCTGTAGTATATGTGTTATAATTATTTTATATTTTTATATATATATAACTAGCCCTGTCGCCCGCCTTCAGGATTCCCGCATAGCCGGGGGCTTCGCCCCCCTGGACTCCCCTATACTGCCTCGGGCCCGCCTGCGGCGGACCCTCTCCTTTTTTCCTTTTTTTTTTTTTTTAAACACTCACACTTTTTTCTCATTCACTCTCACACTCACACACACATTCACACTGTCTCTTCGGCAACTCAGGCCATATAAGACATTTACGATAACCTTTATTGATTTAATATACACATATGGGGTCCAGGCATTATTATTTAAGCCATTTGGTATCCAAATGGCTTAAATAAAATCATCGGACTGCCTGGGGTCCGAACCCGCGACGTTTGGTATATGAGGTTAGCACGCTAACCTCTACACCAAGAAAAGAAAATTATTATTATTCCATTCCAATTCAGTGCCTGCTTGAGGATTTGTTTACATCCATGGAATACACAACTGAAAAGAATACATAAATATTTCTCTATACATTTCCTATGGGAGAAATCGTAACTTGAAGAATTAATAACTCAAAATGTTATAGGAATTTCGGGATGAAAATAATTTTCCTGTAATCCCGAGAAGATCCTCTTTATACATATAAAATTTCATTTCAAAATTCCAACGGGAAGTTGCCTAAATAGAGCGTGACAGGCAGACAGACGGACATTGGCGAATTATATAGGCCTATATAGATATTAATTTTGATATTAATTTTATATTTATATGAGCGTCATTCATTGTTTGAGATTTCTATCAGGATCCCTGTTTATTTACCCGAGGTGCTTCCGTACACGAGGACACACACCGCAAGCCCAGTCGTGCTGTGCTGTGCGAGCAGCCATAACAGATTTTAATAATACTATAGAATTGTAAATTAAGTTGTATGCTGGGTATGTGAGATTAGAGTTGGGAAGAATAAAACCAGCGTTGTCGAACACCTTTACACTTTTATTCAGGCAGACGTTTCGGTAACCATAACGGTTGCCATCTTCAGTGCCAATGGAAGTTTTTCAAGGTGTCCCTGTCATACATGATGATCTTATATAGTATAGGAAGCATCAGCCTGGAGCGCTCGGCAAGTGCTCAGGCTGATGCTTCCTATACTATATAAGATCATCATGTATGACAGGGACACCTTGAAAACTTCCATTGGCACTGAAGATGGCAACCGTTATGGTTACCGAAACGTCTGCCTGAATAAAAGTGTAAAGGTGTTCGACAACGCTGGTTTTATTCTTCCCAACTCTAATACTATAGAATTGTTTTATAAATATACCGCGTCACTGCTGTAAGAACGAATTAAAATAAAATTTTTTGAAATTTTTCTACAGCAGGGATCGGCAACCTTTTCGGAGGACGGGCCCTTTTTAAAATAAAAAATATACCAGTATAAATATTATTAAAAATAAATAGAAAAAATTTACTTTGGCGGGCCGCGCAAAGGGCCGCAGGTTGCCGACCTCTGTTCTACACAGTGGAAAAAATACCTCATAAAAAATATTCAAATCTCACAATTATTATTCTATATTTATTCAAATATATTATCCAAATAAATACATTTGATTATTATTTAAAATTTAATATTAAAGAGGAAAATTATATTTTATTTATATTTATATTCCCCATTTTGATTGCAATTGTCAACAAACTGTGTTGATTATTAATAAACAATCTTGTTGATTTTGCATTATCATCATGTCCTCTTACCATACAAACTCAAATCAAATTTTATTTTAGAATCTCATATCTCCTTTCTTTCTTTTCATAATCGAAGATTTTAATCTAAAGCATTTTCTTTTTTTTGAATAAATCAAAGTTATTAAAATAAATAAGTGGAATCTTTTATATATTTTTTTTTATTTCTTAATCATGATGGAGATAATTTTCACTTAATTTTCATTATCAATGAATTGATGAATCCACTTGGGCTTTAAGAGCTGTACATATGTACCTATTAAAAGATGATAAGAAACTAATTTTAAATTAAATAAGATGTTTATCTTAATGATAGATGTTTTAATATAATCTAATCTTTGGTAGTAGAATTTCATTAAAAAAAAAATTAATAATTGTTAATAATTAAATTTCCTTGGATAAATGATCAAAAAATAAACAAAAATAATTCGGTAGTCAAAGAATAAACCAACTTGTATTGTTGCGTTATTAATTAATTTCTTTACTTTCTTGGAAATAATGATTATAACATTATCGTATTATTATTCAAATAATTTCATCAATCAAATCATTTATTTCAAATTTAACCTTTTTATTTAATAATAAAAAATAAAGATAAAAAAATAAAATTAAGATGTTAAATGGCTATATATGTTCTACATCCCTTCGAAATAAATTCAATTCCATTCTTTAACCTTAATTTTGATTTAAGACTATAGAATAATTTATTCATTTTATATATTAATAACAATTGAATTTTCTTCTCATCTCAATAACAGAAAGAGAGACGAAAAATAACAAAAGCAAAAATTCAATATGGCTATCAGCCTTTATATTCTAATTAGAAAGAGATTTAATTTCATTTTAAATTAAATTTATAAAATTTTCAATTTGATTTAGAAAGGTTATATTTTAATTATTATAAATTTAATTATTATCAAGTATTGTAAAATTTATTTAATTAAATATCCTAATAATAAAATAGTGTAATGATATGAATCAATAATGTTAAGGATGAAGTTAGGCACAATTAATATTTGATTTAACAATAACTCGATATTATTTATACATGTTATTAACATTATTATAAATTTGTACTTTTATTCTTACTACCCCAATTTTAACGAAATATTGTCTTATATTGTTTAATAATATGTATAATTACTATAATACTAAGTTAGTGTTGATTCAAATATTAATTGTAGCTAATCTTGAAATGATTTTATTGAAGAATACATCTGAATTCAAAAGACTAATTTCAAGACTTTTGTTTAAATATTGTAAGAGTTTCTCAAGTAAGTATGATGACTTATTAACTAATAGAGGATTTTCATTCTTTTCATGTTTAAATATGCATTATATTAGAATAACTAACGTCATCATCATAAAGTGAAAATTATCTTATTTCATTCCGAAGGTCAAAGGACAAACAAAAGGGACTAACTATCTCCTTCTCTCATCTAGACATTCTGTAATAATTAAATTTTATCTATCAAAAAAGAAAAACTATTCTATTAGCTATATATTTATAAATATAATTAAATTTCCTAGACATAATTTATTAAAAATTTATCTATTAATTGATATGAGAATAACAACTAAACAAAAAAAAAAACAAGACTAATTTTATTAAGAAAAAAAAAAATTTAACCTTGAAGAAAAATTTGGACTTTTTGAAAGGATTTTTCAAATAAAATTTATCATCGAAAATTCCGGACGTGATTTGGAGTAAAATTGATAATGATAATTTCAAAATTTAAGCTGACTAGTCATAAATAAGGAACGTAATAAGATATTGATGTAAATATATAATTACAATTGGACAATTCTGATTGAGCAGCAATGATAACAATATAATTTTTAGAGATAAAATTTCTGCTTGAATTTTAAATTAAAAAACTACGATTTATATTGTCTATATTAACCTAAGCTTTATTTTTTTTAACGTCTCAATTTAATTGAAGTGTTAATTTCAGGAAGAAGAAATGCATTGTGTTGTTGGTTGCGTGGGTGGCCAGGCGTCGTTGGGCGAGTCAATCAAACATTCAGCAGATACCCTTTACCTCTCCATATTCTGGTTCCCCAAAAGGACATCTTCATAATTTAAACCATGTTTAAAAGCCGGACAAACGGACGGACATTATCTGAAGTAAATAAGTCTCATTTCCCGTAATTCTTTTTTTGAACATATCGTATTTGTTGAAATATTTCTGGAAATTGTAAATATATCCAAGGGGGATAGACAAATAAAGATTAGCCTAATCAATTTTCATATGTTGCAATATAACCTTTTACAAATAATTTATTTGAAGGAATGCCGTTTTTTTATTTATTTAAGGTCTTTTTCGACATCTAAGGTCTCTATTTATTTCAAATGATTGATACCTAAATTTTTCTCACTTGGGACGGAAAGACACGAAAAGCGTAATAGTTGTAAGCTCAATAAGAATCAATTGTTGAGGATTATCGGCGACATATTCGCTAAAACGTTTTGCAACCAGACTAAATTTATTACTTTCTCTTACCTATATATAAGTTAATATACCTATATTTAGAGACTTAACATGCATTATTATAAACTTTAAATGCTGGTAGCGACCCATAAATTCGTTTTAAATACAGCCAAATTTTTTCTAGAGCATTTTACATGTGGGAGATTCGAATGAGAGGGTGAACCATAAAATTTTAAACACATCATTTTTAAGCATCACCCTAATGTACACGTTTTGAGGTCCCCTGAGTCCAAAAAAGCGGGTCCCGTAAAATGGTCTAGCGGTCTCTCTGTGTTCAATTTAAAGTATGAAGGAATTGAGCTAGGAGGTAGAAATTTTAAATTTAAGTTAGGCACTTCCCTGAAAAGTGAAAATAAGCTTTTGAACAAAATCGGCCAAAGAGTACTAGTACTTTACTGATGTACTTTTTCAGTTTTTTTCGATTTTCTCAAAATTTACTCCAATGATTTTGATTAAAATTCAAAAATCAATTATTTTTTAGATGCTCTTTAAAATTTATATTCTCATTTTGCCCTCAAAGTTGTTTGTAGCACATTTTACTTTTGTACTTCATATGAAAGATAGGAATGGTAATGAAATATAAATATTTTCCCATACCTATAAATTTTACATCCTGAAATTCGAATGTAGGTACTGTCGGAAATTAAATAAATATCGACACAAAAAATCTAGTGGGACAAGCACAGAACACAACTTTCGATTACCGAATGTAAGAGAAAGGTTGAGTGCTGTGCATTCAGGCCCACCAGTTTTTTTATTTTATTATTATACATAAACCCTCCCCCTCAATTCCTTTTGATCCTTAAAGCCAGAGACTAAATAATTATTTAAATTTTAGCTAATGCTCACCAAGTAGAGCTTTATTATTTTTAAACCCTATAAACTGTAAATTACTCAGTCAATATATCGTTTTTTTTTTTTTTTTTTTTTATTTAAGGTCTTTTTCGACTTCAGAAGCCATTTAGACCCCGGCCCTTTTTGATTGGTAGAAGCCAATTCAATTGAGATACATTTTTGCTGCACATCTCAGGAACCCCGACACTTAGTACACTACAAGAACAATATATCGTCTAAGGTAAGAAAATTTTGGGAGAGGAGTTTATGTTTGGAATACAGAGTTCACTCTAACCAGAACTTACCTGGTTCAAGTCCAATCAAAACACAATCTCATCTACCAAGTTCTCATTTTTTTTTAATTTTAAGTCTTTTCGGCATCTTAGGCCTTTTAGACTATGAAACAATACAATAAATATATTTGAGGCCAGGCGGATTTTTCTATACCATTTGAAATTCAAAATTTTTCTTCATTATGATTAAATTTTGTTTTTATTTATTTCGAATAAGATTCTTTTTCTAAACACCCTCACAGGTCTATTCTCTAAAAACAGACGTTAACATTTAAAATAAACAAATAGGTGTTAAAAATTAATGTAAAAATAATCCGCGTTAAAAAATGCTATTCAAAATCATTTCCTTGCCTCAAATAGCTATTCTGTAAACAAAAATTTAAAGCTAAAGAGTTAACATTTAGTCAATAGTGTTAAAAATTAATGTCAAGTCTAGGAGGTGATTTTAATATTTTAACGTCGTGTTAAAAATAAAAATGGTGTCATTAACTTAAGTAAGGTTATGATTTTGATAGATTTGAAATAAAAGCAACATGTTAAAGTCGCTGTTAAAACTTTGTTTAGAGAATAGCATTTTTTAACGCTGATTGTTTCTACATTATTTTTTAACACCCATTTGTTGATTTTAAATTTTAACGTCTGTTTTTAGAGAATAGACCTGTCTAAAAATAAAACCTTACAGTGAGAAAGAAAAATCCCATAAAAATCAGTAAAGTAGTTTTAATATTCATTACATTTTTGTCATTAAGGTCTTTTTCGGCTTCAAAGACTAATTGAAATAAATTAAAAATTTTTTTTTTGTCCGGGGTGAGTTCTCTACCACTGTGCTAAATACAGTAGGCAGTATAATTTAAAAGACGGTAATAATATTAATAAAATGGAAAATAAAAACACACCTGAGTGAAGGTAATCTTCCAGTCGGGCACCACAACCGGCGGTGGAGGTTCACAAAACGAGGCTTTCGACGGGTTCGATTTATCTTGACTTCGGCCACCATTTCGGTTATCAATTAATAGCACAGGGACGAACATGTCTTTTTTTTTTGTTGTTGTTATTTAGCACATATACAAGAACACAAAGTGTTATGTGCTCTTTGGTCATAGGGCGCAGGCTTTTATATAAAGTTGAGAGAGTATGAGGAGAGAGAGAGAGAGAGAATTCAAATTTTATCTCAATCTCTCTTCTCCAACTTGATCTTCACTCAGCTGTTCCACTCTGTCGTAAATTAAATAAGATTAACTGATTATTATATTCAAGTACACTCCCTCTTTTTTTTTTATTGCTAGTTACTAAACGGTTCGATATTTTATTATTTATTAAATGCTTTTATTTAACTTACTCTTTCAAGGTCACCAAATTTATGGCTTTGTTAAGGACACTTCCCGATGAGCTAGAGGTGTGAAATTTGATATTTAAGAGTCATTTTTGATGACGCAAATTGTGAGTTTGGTTTTACCAAAATGGACCAAACTAATGTGGTACTTTATTTGAAACCCTTCGTGAATTAATGTAATTTCAAAAGACTTCCCGATGGGCTAGAGGTGTGAAATGTAATACTTAAGAGTCATTTTTGATGACGCCACTATATGGTGGTTTTGATCAAAATAGACCAAACTAATGTTGTACTTTATTTGAAACCCTTCGCGAATTAATGTAATTTCAAAAGACTTACCGATGGGCTAGAGGTGTGAAATGTAATACTTAAGAGTCATTTTTGATGACGCCACTAAATGGTGGTTTTGATCAAAATAGACCAAACTAATGTGGTACTTTATTTGAAACCCTTCGCGAATTAATGTAATTTCAAAAGACTTCCCGATGGGCTAGAGGTGTGAAATGTAATACTTAAGAGTCATTTTTGATGACGCCACTATATGGTGGTTTTGATCAAAATAGACCAAACTAATGTGGTACTTTATTTGAAACCCTTCGCGAATTAATGTAATTTCAAAAGACTTACCGATGGGCTAGAGGTGTGAAATGTAATACTTAAGAGTCATTTTTGATGACGCCACTAAATGGTGGTTTTGATCAAAATAGACCAAACTAATGTGGTACTTTATTTGAAACCCTTCGCGAATTAATGTAATTTCAAAAGACTTCCCGATGGGCTAGAGGTGTGAAATGTAATACTTAAGAGTCATTTCTGATGACGCCACTATATGGTGGTTTTGATCAAAATAGACCAAACTAATGTGGTACTTTATTTGAAACCCTTCGCGAATTAATCTAATTTCAAAAGACTTCCCGATGGGCTAGAGGTGTGAAATGTAATACTTAAGAGTCATTTTTGATGACGCCACTAAATGGTGGTTTTGATCAAAATAGACCAAACTAATGTGGTACTTTATTTGAAACCCTTCGCGAATTAATGTAATTTCAAAAGACTTACCGATGGGCTAGAGGTGTGAAATGTAATACTTAAGAGTCATTTTTGATGACGCCACTAAATGGTGGTTTTGATCAAAATAGACCAAACTAATGTGGTAGTTTATTTGAAACCCTTCGCGAATTAATGTAATTTCAAAAGACTTCCCGATGGGCTAGAGGTGTGAAATGTAATACTTAAGAGTCATTTTTGATGACGCCACTATATGGTGGTTTTGATCAAAATAGACCAAACTAATGTGGTACTTTATTTGAAGCCTCACGCAAATCAAGGCCCTATTAACTATAGTTTTGAATTTTGATATTTACGAGTCATTTTTTTATGATAATGAATAATTTTTCAATTGAACCAAATCAATACAGGCCAAACTAATGTGGTACTTTATTTGAAACCCTTCGCGAATTAATGTAATTTCAAAAGACTTCCCGATGAGCTAGAGGTGTGAAATTTGATATTTAAGAGTCATTTTTGATGACGCAAATTGTGAGTTTGGTTTTACCAAAATGGACCAAACTAATGTGGTACTTTATTTGAAACCCTTCGTGAATTAATGTAATTTCAAAAGACTTCCCGATGGGCTAGAGGTGTGAAATGTAATACTTAAGAGTCATTTTTGATGACGCCACTATATGGTGGTTTTGATCAAAATAGACCAAACTAATGTTGTACTTTATTTGAAACCCTTCGCGAATTAATGTAATTTCAAAAGACTTACCGATGGGCTAGAGGTGTGAAATGTAATACTTAAGAGTCATTTTTGATGACGCCACTAAATGGTGGTTTTGATCAAAATAGACCAAACTAATGTGGTACTTTATTTGAAACCCTTCGCGAATTAATGTAATTTCAAAAGACTTCCCGATGGGCTAGAGGTGTGAAATGTAATACTTAAGAGTCATTTTTGATGACGCCACTATATGGTGGTTTTGATCAAAATAGACCAAACTAATGTGGTACTTTATTTGAAACCCTTCGCGAATTAATGTAATTTCAAAAGACTTACCGATGGGCTAGAGGTGTGAAATGTAATACTTAAGAGTCATTTTTGATGACGCCACTAAATGGTGGTTTTGATCAAAATAGACCAAACTAATGTGGTACTTTATTTGAAACCCTTCGCGAATTAATGTAATTTCAAAAGACTTCCCGATGGGCTAGAGGTGTGAAATGTAATACTTAAGAGTCATTTTTGATGACGCCACTAAATGGTGGTTTTGATCAAAATAGACCAAACTAATGTGGTACTTTATTTGAAACCCTTCGCGAATTAATGTAATTTCAAAAGACTTCCCGATGGGCTAGAGGTGTGAAATGTAATACTTAAGAGTCATTTCTGATGACGCCACTATATGGTGGTTTTGATCAAAATAGACCAAACTAATGTGGTACTTTATTTGAAACCCTTCGCGAATTAATCTAATTTCAAAAGACTTCCCGATGGGCTAGAGGTGTGAAATGTAATACTTAAGAGTCATTTTTGATGACGCCACTAAATGGTGGTTTTGATCAAAATAGACCAAACTAATGTGGTACTTTATTTGAAACCCTTCGCGAATTAATGTAATTTCAAAAGACTTACCGATGGGCTAGAGGTGTGAAATGTAATACTTAAGAGTCATTTTTGATGACGCCACTAAATGGTGGTTTTGATCAAAATAGACCAAACTAATGTGGTAGTTTATTTGAAACCCTTCGCGAATTAATGTAATTTCAAAAGACTTCCCGATGGGCTAGAGGTGTGAAATGTAATACTTAAGAGTCATTTTTGATGACGCCACTATATGGTGGTTTTGATCAAAATAGACCAAACTAATGTGGTACTTTATTTGAAGCCTCACGCAAATAAGGCCCTATTAACTATAGTTTTGAATTTTGATATTTACGAGTCATTTTTTTATGATAATGAATAATTTTTCAATTGAACCAAATCAATACAGGCCAAACTAATGTGGTACTTTATCATATTGATGATTTTTGATAAGACTAAAAGACTAAAAAGCTTAAAATAAAAATAAAATAAAAAAAAAGATTTTTAAAAAAATGCTTTTATTTAAATTGAACTAAAAGAGAGAAATAAGAAAGAAATAATTTAATTGTTCTTGTTAAAATTTTTTAATATTTATGACTTAAAATAAAAGCGTGGGGCGCGAGCCTCGGAATCACTTCGAAGCGCCCCACGCTTTTATTTTAAGTCATAAATATTAAAAAATTTTAACAAGAACAATTAAATTATTTCTTTCTTATTTCTCTCTTTTAGTTCAATTTAAATAAAAGCATTTTTTAAAAAATCTTTTTTTTTATTTAAATTGATGATTAGGAATTTTTTTTTCTGTACTTTTGTCTTTTTATTTAATGTTGTGGTGGTATGCATGTGTGCATGTTATTGTAACTAATTTAATTTATATTACCCAACATGCATGTTTAATAATGGGTTAAAAAATGTAAATAATATCGTTATTAATATTTGTTTATGTTGCTCTCTTTAATTTAAAACAAATAAAATACGTTCCTGCGTGCCTAAACTAGTTGTGTTTTTTCTTTCCGTGCTCTGCAGAGTTTTTACTCAACATTTAAAAATTCCTATCGGGATCCCCGTTTATTTGCCTGAGGTGCTTTCGTGCACGGAAACACCCAACCGGCCTCTGGGCATGGACATCTCCGGGCACAGGAAGTTGCTTTATTCCCTATCTCTAACTCCTCCTCCTGCGTTCATTTCTTGCTAATCCTGATTTCTGGTTCCTTTTATCCAATCTCATCTATACTAGGAGGGATATTCTAGTTTGAGGAGGGACTCTCTCATCACCGACGAATGCATCACTGATAGAGGCGTTCCTTCTACAGGACGGGATGTCACAGCAACTCTCTCAGTTAGACTTGCCTGGGGGCTATTGAGGTGAGATTCAATATTCCAATGAGATCATATATGAACACGGTTCTTCTATGTAGAAAGCGACACCCTCTAGCAGGCTACGCTACACCAGCCAGCCTCCAAAATGTGTAATTTCATTATCTATATATATAATAGCGGTGTGTCCGTCTGTCACGCTCTGTTTGACAAACTTCCCGTTGGAATTTTAAAACGAGATTTTGCAGTCTTATAGATGACGTTATGGAGGGTCCAGGAAAAATACTCAGGCCCCGAAATTTCTATAACTTTTTGAGTTATTAATTCCTAAAGTTACGATTTCTCTCATAGGAAATGTATACAAAAATATACATACAATATAATATTTAAGTATTCTTTGCAGTTGTTTATTCTATGAAGTAAACAAATCCTCAAGGAGGCGCTGGATAGGAATACGTTGTAGTAATAATTTTTAGCCCACGGCACTTTTTTTTTTTTTTTTTTAAACATTCACACTTTTTTCTCATTCATACTCACGTTCACACAGTCTTTTCGGCAACTCAGGCCATATAAGACTTTATACGATAACCGTTGTATAAGATAATATCTATTGGGAGTCCAGGCATTTCTATTTAAGTCATTTGGTATCCAAATGCCTTAAATAAAATCATCGGACTGCCTCGGTCCGAACCCGCGACCTTCTATACCGAACGTCGCGGGTTCGGATCCCAGGCAGTCCGATGATTTTATTTAAGGCATTTGGATACAAAAAAAATTCAAAAAAAACTAATAGAATCCTTAAAACATTTATTAAAACTTAAAAGTCTCAAAAAACCCAAGAAACGGAAAAAATTGTGGAAAAGAGTGTGTGAATGAGAAAAAAAAGGAGAAAAATTTAAAAAATATTAAAATAAATTTTAAATTAAATTAAAATAAATTCGTTTCAAAATGTTATTTTTTTGAAGTTTTATAATCCTAATTAGTTCGAATTTTCCCAATTCCCTACAATACTCAAATCAAACCACATCCCAAAAATTAAATCTAAAAATTAAAATAAATAAGGATGAAAGGACGGGGGTCCCCAGCCGGCCCCGAGACACCCAGAGGGCCAGGGGACCCCGCATCAGTTAATATTTTATTTGAACATATATCTAAAAAAAAAAAAAAAAAAAAAAAAAAAAAAAAAAAAAAAAAAATACACAAAAAAACCGGCCCCAAAAAAAAAAAAAAAAAAAAACCCGGGGGGGGTTTATTTCAAGCAGTCAACATTTCAAATGCAAGTTTGGAATTAGGATGCTATGGGAAACTAAATAAATTTCGACACAAAAAATCTGGTGGGACAACTTTCTCTTACCCAAATAAAGATAAGATTAAGAAGGGTAAGAGAAAGTTGTGTTCTGTGCGCCAGTCACACCGGATTTTTTTTTTTTTTTTTGATCGTTTCCTGTAAGGTGAGTGCCCGAAAAACCCCATGTTATCAATGCTGTAATTAATAATTTAAATATTAATTTTCATTATATAAGTTAATCTTATCTTTATTTGTTTTCAATTTTAATTATATTTTGTGAAAATCAATGCGTAGGCAGGTGGAGGCTGGTCAGAGGTCTCCAAACTTTTTATTTTTTAATCAGATATCCTTAAGAAATAAATAAATAAATAAATATCTTGAACACTCTACTGTTAAATGAGAGGTTTAGAGCAAAAAGTGAGCCAAGTGTCCTTTTTATTCTTTTGAGACATTTATTTATTTTACATCTCAGCAATCTTTAAGAACTTAAATTATACTTTATCTAAGGGCACATTTTAAATTCTATATTCAGATTTTTGATTTTTTAAGGAACTGCTGCACTCTGGAGGATTAGTATTGAAATTCGGACATGGTTCATTATTACACCAAATAACTAGCATAATTTACTATCCAAAAGGGGAAAAATAAGAAAATTATTTACTTTTGGATTTGGTCCATTTTTAGTTTGAACTATTCATATTTAGAATGGGAAAATGTAATTTTAAAGTACTAGGGCCCATAACATATTTTCGCTTTCCCATCTCCGGTAGTTAATTCTAACAACACTTAACCTTCAATTAATAGCAAAAGGACAATAAGTAAATCAATTAAATATTTTATCTATCCTCTAAAGTGCTTCTCATTTAGATTAGATGGCATACAAGGAAATAGAAGGAAATAAAAAACAATAACATTAATCAAGTAGTCTAACGAATAATGAAATTTTTAGATGTGAACACACAGATAAAAAAAAATTTAATTAATTATTGATAAAAAAAGATTAAAAAAAAAAAGGGAGGTATTTTTACGGACAAAAAGTAAGGTGAATTCACAAATATTTTTTTTTTTTGGTACGAGTGTTCTTAAGCTTTAACAGAAATACTCATGGCTAGAGAGCGGATGTTGAAGCAAAAGTATGTTTCGATTCAAAACAACCCTCTTCTTCTCTCTTCCGAGCATTTGTGCATATTTTCTCTTTTTTTGAAGAAATTTTAAACCAAAAACTACAACTGTATTTTAAAACATTTTTAATGAGGAGTCAAAAAAAAATCCAAGACATAGGCAGTGCAAAATACTTTTAAGAAATGTATCTTGATACAAAATACAAAATAGTATTTTGAAAATACTTTTTTCAGATACAAAATACATTTTTTTATAATTTTTTATGTAAATGAAAGAAAGTATAGAAATTAAAAATAAACTTTATTATTAATACAAAACAGTATAAATCTCCCTTATTAAATACATATGAATTAATTAGAAGAAAAAGACAGGAGCCTTCTTAGGGAAAAGCAGCTAGGTGAAATA
>JAKCPI010028961.1:0-17091 GCA_023213315.1 Euborellia annulipes | reverse complement strand
CAAGAGTCGCGGGAGCGACTCGTCGCCGAGCAAGTAAAAAGCAAAAGAAAGCAAAGAAACTCTTAATACTACCATTTAGTTGATATTCCAATAGATGCCAATGGCCCATTGCATTTAGATGGACGAGTCGTCCCTAGACTATATTATCAAGAATGATTTTAAATCCTTTATAAAAGATAGGGACGTGAAAAAATTTTTTTGAGAAACTTTTCTCTTTCTGGGCGAATATCTCAAAAAGTTTTTAAGATATCGGAGCCAAATTTTTTTTATATTAAACTAGAATAAATAAGGATTATTTTGAGCACGAATTCAAAAAAAAATTCCAGTGCCAAACAGAATGGCAGAGGCTCAAAGTTGAGATTTTGCCGATTTCGGAAGGTCAAAAGTTAGTCTCTTATTTTTCCTTTTTTTTTTTTTTCTTTTTTTTTTCTTTTTTTTTTTTCATTCTTTTCTTCAATTTTCAAATTTTTAGACAAAGCTACAGGTTTCCCTGCTGGACCGATTTGGATGAAATTTAAAATACAAATAGGTACTATCAAAAACCCGATACCTTTGATATAAAATTTCATTTTGGATCAAAAGTGACTTTTTGAGAGGTATTCAAAATTTCAAATTTGTCCTATCTTTAACGTGGCGAAAAGACAATTTTGACTATTTTGCTCCATGATGACGTCATCTAGGAACATATCTATTAATATTAGTAATTTTCATCCCCTAATGGAATAACAATTTTTAGGATGGATCCCTTCAGATAGAAATACAATAGATTAACGTGATAAGAAGAAGTGCTACCAACATAACAAAAATAAAAAACCTAAAATTTTATAAAATTTAGGGAAATCCTATGTTTATCGTTTCGAATGGATACCAAACGATGTATTTACATTCTACCAACATAACAAAAATAAAAATTCTAAAATTTTATAAAATTTGGTGAAATCCTATGTTTATCGTTTTGAATGGATACCAAACGATGTATTTACATTCTACCAACATAACAAAAATAAAAAACCTAAAATTTTATAAAATTTAGGGAAATCCTATGTTTATCGTTTCGAATGGATACCAAACGATGTATTTACATTCTACCAACATAACAAAAATAAAAATTCTAAAATTTTATAAAATTTGGTGAAATCCTATGTTTATCGTTTTGAATGGATACCAAACGATGTATTTACATTCTACCAACATAACAAAAATAAAAAACCTATAATTTTATAAAATTTAGGGAAATCCTATCTTTATCGTTTCGAATGGATACCAAACGATGTATTTACATTCTACCAACATAACAAAAATAAAAATTCTAAAATTTTATAAAATTTGGTGAAATCCTATGTTTATCGTTTTGAATGGATACCAAACGATGTATTTACATTCTACCAACATAACAAAAATAAAAAACCTAAAATTTTATAAAATTTAGGGAAATCTTATGTTTATCGTTTTGAATGGATACCAAACGATGTATTTATTTTTTACTGTTTGGAATGCATATTAAAAGATCTATTCATGGGATAACTTAATATTTAATAAACAAAAATTATTAAATAAAATTTAAATGTAATATTTCACAAAAAGAAGTGAAATCTCAGCCAAAAACATCGGAGATGCAAAAAGGGGCGCCTCGCATTATTTTTGCCCAGCGTCGAGGTGAAATCAAAAAAAATGCGCCTCGCTTTTCTGATTTATATAAAAGCGAGGATATATGAAACAAATAAAATTCTGTAGGGGTTTTATTTAAGTGAAAATATTTCCTCGTTTTTATATAAATCAGAAAAGCGAGGCGCATTTTTTTGATTTCACCTCGACGCTGGGCAAAAATAATGCGAGGCGCCCCTTTTTGCATCTCCGATGTTTTTGGCTGAGATATAAATTAATCTCAATTGCTTATTTATTAAATAATACGCCTGTTAAAACATATTAGTCAACTCATATAAAATATATTATTATTATTTTATTATATTGAATTTAGAATTGCTACGTAATCATTTTCCCACAAAAGAAATAATAATTAGATGCCAAATACATTGCAGCATTATCGAGCTAAAGAGACTGAATCTTACTAGATGTTATTTTCCCAAATATTAAACTCTCTCTAATTTCAATATGTGCATCATTGGGGTTCGAATTGGTATCTATTTAGGGATGTGGTATCGAAAAAGTAGGCCTATCGATACCAGCAAAGTATCAGAAGAAAAGTACCAGTAAGGATCGAGTATTTTCTTTTACAAAATGGTGCTTTTTTCTCAGTCTATTTTGACTTGTTATTAGGTCAAGGTTAATAAATTTGCTAGAAATTCATTTCTTTTCAAAATAAATACCTCTCACAAATGAATTTCTAGCAAATTTATTAACCTTGACCTAATAACACGTCAAAATAGACTGAGAAAAAAGCATCATTTTGTAAAAGAAATTAATGTTCACCAGTCCGACATCCTCAAATTAAAAGTATCGAGTATTTTTTCAAGTATGTGTATTTTTCTTCTTTTAAGTCTTTTCGGCTCTTCTTAATATCGCCATTAAAAGAGAGGATTCCCTTTTAGCTTTAATTCAATTTCATAATAATTTGAATGAATTTAAAGTGAAATGTCACCAAATGTGAGTTAACAAAATAAATCAAAAACGAAAGAACTCTCGATATTCAAATTTTATACTTAAACTAAGTACCAATGTCGCAAGCATGGACAGGAATTTCATTCAAATCGGCCAAAGAATACTAGTAAATAACTGATGTACTTTTACAATTTTTTTAATTTTTCTCACGATTTTGATTAAAATTTATAAATCAATTATTTTTACTTTTTACTTTCTCTTAGCCTATATATGAAATATATAGATTATGATCTTAAAAAATATTATAAAAGACCATCCCCACCTGGAGAGGATTCTCTCGTTAGTGTTGAACAATCATCAAGCTTGGATTGGAACAAATAAATAACTTGATTTGACATCTCATCTATTCTTTCTAAACCCGACAATTCCTGGAGGCAGGCAACCCACAACAACTGTATGAATAAACGATTTGCCTGAAGACGAGGATGAAAATTAATATAACTGTAGATTTCCCTCTTGGAGATCGTTCCAAAGTTAAGTGACTCAGTATCTCTTGGGTAGGGATATTAGAGGGTGAATATTGCCAGAAATATTGGAGGCTGTTCCGTATTAGTGATTGATTTATTTATTATGTCTATTTGGGCATCTGAAGCCTTTTAGACAGTTTTCTATTTTTTGAAAAATTAATTGGTAAACAAAATAATTTATAAAAAAAAAATTGGAACGGGAAGCGAACCCCTGACCTGTAGCTCAATATATCTGTTACAGCCCAGGGGTTGATTTAATCTTATCAAAAATCAGCAGATAAAATATTATTTATATTTTTTTTTAATATCCGGTATTATTAAGTAGCCTTTTCATTATTATAATTACAAAACAAACTAAATTGAAATTATTCATGAATTATGATGAAATAATTTTGCGGAAATTTGGAAAAAAAAAAATTATAACGTAGAAATAATGATAGGATTTTAGTATGAAGCTAATGATGAACAAACGGCAGATGCAATTAATATCTGCCCATTGCAGATGACCCTTTCGTATTAAATACTATTCTGATGTGATTAATCGAAATACAATAATTACAGCCGAGGCCGAGCTATTTTCTTTGTAAATATCAAAACGTGAGGTTTATTGATCGAAAACGATTCAATTAAACAATCAAGAGGGAACTGGGAATAAAAAAAATAATGGAAGATAAAAAAAAAAATACTATTTTATCAAATGAGATCCGAATTCGAAATCATGTGTATACTTGATTATTAATTCATTTTTAATCAAATAAGCAATCAATGGGGTATTAATAAATAGATAAATAAAAAAAAAGAATAATAAACGGACTTTTTATACCCTATTTGTTTATTATGAATTTTTGTGAGTTTAAAATGAAATGCATCATAAGCAGATATGTTTGAAATTTAATAAGAAAACTTTGGAAAAAATTAAACATAAATTATTTATAAATCTTCAACAAGCAAAGGGATGTTTTTGTTTTTTTTTGTTCTAATATTTATGTATTCTTAAAAACAAATTTTCTCTTTTAATGGCTCTTGAGTTTTGATATATAATAATGTTTTATTAAAGGGAGGAAAAATGAGAATTGTAGCTAATTTTCTTTTTTTTTTTTTTTTTAGGGTAGATCCGTATTTATATAGGCAATAACAAACAAATTCTGTATATATGAGTGTGGTCTAGGCAGGGCCGGATCTAGGGGGGGGGGCAGTGGGTGCCTGTGCCCCGGGCGGCAGATATCAGGGGGCGGCAATTAAAGAAAGATTTACTAAAAAAAAAAGGTAAAATGATATGAATTTTGTATAGAAAATTTTAAGGAGGGGGCGGCAAATTAAATTTTGCCCCCCCTAAAAAATTTCCTAGTTCCGGCCCTGGGTCTAAGACAATCCCCCACTAGTAAGATCCACTTGATTCGCCATTAACTCATTCTAGATTATTATTAGGAGAATTTGTAATTATAGACCACATTTTTGTATTAAATATTTATTAAAAATATATAAATACTGTACAACGTTTCAACTGCTTATTCTGCAGCCATTATCAAGCACTGTGCACTTGCTCCGAGTCAAGTGAACTGGACATTCTAGATTTTTGACTAGCACCCTGGCAGCTAAGTAAACTAAAAAATAACTTTTGTACAGCTAGTGGCGTAGTGAGCTTAACTCGCGCCCGGGGTACAATATCTTTTTAGCACCCCCCCCCATTCGAAGACCATATATTAAATGTAAAATATGATTAATGTATTGAATAACCATGTTTGTAACCTGCCCAGTAAATGGTTTATGCTGTTGGGCATGGTAATAAATAAATAAAATATACAAAATTATTATATTACACTGGTACCGTGAGCGCAACAATTAAGACCCCACTTGATAGCTTTAGCCTTAAGTATATGGTGCAAGAGCGGATACAAGGGGGGGGGGGGGTAAAGGAGGTAATTACCCCCCCCCCCGAGATTTGAAAAAAATACTTTTCGAAAAAAAAATTATTTTTAATGTAAAATTTGAAAAAATAATACTTAAAAATTTGATTTGTATTTATATTCTGGCAAACAAGTACAGAATGCGCCTTTAAATTACCGAAATTAAGAAAAAATAGTGTGCTATGCGACGAGTCACACCAGATTCTCCCCCCCCTTCCGATAAACACCTCTGGATCCGCCATTGATATGGTATAATATATGGTGTAAAGTGAAATAATTTTAATGACCGAAAAGGTAAAACGTAAAATCTGGTACAGATGATTTTATTTTACCTTTTCAAATTTAAAATTATTTTATTTTAAATTATTATTTATTTTAAAATCATTATTTATTTTACCATATTTCATACCATATACTTAAGGCTAAAGCTATCAGGTGGGGACATAATTGTGGCGCTCACTGTACCAAATTTAAAATATATTTTCCAGAAATCAATTAAAAATTAAAAAATAAAAATTATCCAGCAATTTTTTATTTTGCAGACCATTTGGCGCCCCTTTGTGAGTAGCGCCCGGGGCATGATGACCCCCCTTGCACCCCCCTTGCTACGCCACAGCTCTATCTTATTCATTCATAGAACATAATTAACTAAAATACCAAGAAATTTAATTAAATGATAGATATCATTTTTTTTTTATTACTTTTTTATTTAAAAATATCTCTTTGAAAAATAGCATCAGAGCCAAAATAAATCCTTCTTTAAAAATAAAACACTTTAATAATGAGAAGAAAGAGAGAAAATAAATGAGAATTGTGCATTCTGAATGAGAATGGATCAGTTGTTATCGACTAGGTCAGAATCGATTTGATGGCCGCTCCGTTATAAACACGATTGAATATATTATTTATAAAAAGGAAATTACGGTTTCTTGCAAAATACCTCCCCTCCCACCCTCCACTCTCAACTGAATTATAAAGCTTTCAATCACTGGATAAGAGGAAAATTCAAGTACTAATATTTTTATCTTCTCTTTTGAAAATTGAATAATACAAAAATCCCCATATTTTTAATCAAATGAAAATATGTCATCAGGTATAAATTGAATATCTGTTTGAAAATTAGAATTATTTTGAAAGATATCAGTTTAATAATCAATTCATTTAGCATGAAAAGAGGAGACACGAAGGAGAGACGATTCATATTTATTCAATTTGGTTAAATATCAATAGAACCAAAAATTTATTTTCCATTTAATATTTCAATCAATTTTTTTTCCGAGATTTTTTTTTTAAAGTTTAATCATATTTTTTCATGGTGCTTTTATACCGTAACATACCTGTAGTCTTATACGTTTATTAATAATACAGGTAGACAGGGTTTTATAGTAATTAATAACTTTTTTAAAACTTTATTTACCCCACTCCGTATAAAATATCCTCGAGTTGGATTAAGTATCAAATACTTGAGTGTAGAATGTTATTTCATCAAAGATCTCATTACTAAAAAATATCATGAAAATAATGATGTGTTGGAGGGAGTGGAGTAAATAATATCTTGAATCATATAACCTTGTGTTTTCATTTTACTTCATTAAAATTTAATGTTTTAACTAGAACCAACAGTTACCAGCTTAAGTTTAAATAAATAGGGACGTGTTCTAAATAGCCTCAGATGCCGAAAGAGTATGGAAAAAAAAATTAACCCCCTAGAAAGTAGTAGGTATTAGCCCTCGGGGCTTGGTGTAGGGGTTAGCGTGCTAACCTCATGTACCAAAAGTCGCGGGTTCGGACCCCAGGCAGTCCGATGATTTTATTTAAGCCATTTGGATATTAAATGGCTTAAATAAGAATTAAATGTGGGATTGTACAATTTTTTTCTAAATTTCTTAAATAATAGACAAATAAAACTTCCATTATTTAAGAAATTTAAATAAGAATGCCTGGACCCCAATATGTATAAATAATCAATAAAGGATATCGTAAAAGTCTTATATGGCCTGAGTTGCCGAAAAAACTGTGGGAATGTGTGTGTGATTGTGAATGAGAAAAAAGTGTGAGTGTTTGTTAAATACTGACTGGCGCACAGCACACAACTTTCTCTTACCTTCGGTAATCGAAAGTTGTGTACTGTGCTTGTCACACCCGATTTTTTGTGTCGACATATATTTAGTTCCCGACAGTACGGAACATTTGAATTCAGATGTAAAATTTATAAGTATGGGAAAATATTTATATTTTGTTATCATGGCAACCATTTCTACTATCTTTCCTATGAAATACAAGAGTAAAGTGGTCTTCAGAAGATTTCAATCGCAAAATGAGAATATACATTTTAAAGAGCATCTAAAAAATAATTGATTTTTGAATTTTAAAAAAAATTGTTGGAGCAAATTTTGAGAAAATCGAAAAAAACTGAAAAAGTACATCAGTAAAGTACTAGTACTCTTTGGCCGATTTTGATTAAAAGCTGATTTTTCCGGTCCCGGGGGGTGTTTAACTTAAATATAGAATTTCAACCTCGTAGCTCAATTCCTTCATGCTTAAAATTGAACACACACACACCCACCCACCCACCCACACACACACACACAGACAGACCATGTCGCGAAAACCACTTTTTGGATTCAGGGGACCTCAAAACGTGAAGATATATCAAAATCTCGACATCGAATTTTTGACATGAATCCAATACTTTCTCTCTATATATACATATATTACATATATACATAGGTAAGAGAAAGTAAAAAGTAGGTATTATTTATTCTATTCATTATTAGCCTATTAATAAATATTTCAAAGTGTTGAATGATAAGAGAAATAAAAATAATTTTGTTATGGTTAAATCGTAAAAAAGAATGTCTTTCTATGATAAAGTTCACTCTCTGGTTGATGATCGTCATTTCTTTTAAATAGTCTTATCAGAATGTTTGAAAGATTTCATAAAAAATATTATTATTTTTTTTTTTTATAAATCATTTGTGGTTAAAATGATTGATAAATAAAGACTTGAAAAAGAAGATGTGGAGAAGCGAATGAGAAGTGGCGAGGACATGGAAGAACGCGGAGAGAAAAATTGCTCCTACGAAAGGATCATTATCAAGAGACCATTACCAACGAGGACAGATACATTCCTTTTCTATAAAAGTCATTTGATTCGAACTCGAAACTTCTTTTCAATCCACCATTTTATTTAAAAGAATTTTTCACTTATTAAAGGTTAAGGATGGAAAGAAAATTAAAATAATGAGTTTTAACGTCTGGATCATAAATATAATAAGTATCGTTTAAAGACTATATGACCGAAGATGCCCGAGATAAAAAAAATTCAAATAAAAGTCAATAAAAAAGTCAAATAAAAAGTATTTCATTATAGTGATTCAAAAAAAAAAGAAGCTATTTATAAATACAAACTGTCAATAATATTTTCAGAGGAAGGTATCCTATAGATATAATAAAAAATGGAGGGGGAGTAGCTGTTTATATCAGAAAAGAACAAAAGGCCAAACAGCTAGTCTTCAAAAGCAAAGTTTAAAATAAGTTCCCATTAAATTCCTGGAGGTCTTTGACCCGTGGCTCAGAGAGAAGACACTAGCTTCTCGCGCCAGGATCCCGGGTTCGCTTCCCGTCCCAAGCGAGAAAAATTTATTTCATTTCATTTCAAATCATTTGAAATAAATAGAGATGGGATATAAATGACCTTAAAAATGGCCGAAAAAGACCTTAAAAAATTTTTTTTTTGATATATAAAAAATTAAAAATTAAAATTATACCCCAAAATGTGTACGAATTTCAAAAAATTCAGAAATTCGTCTGAAAAGAAACCCCTAAAAAAGGATTAAATTAAAACTAAAATTTTTTTATTGTTTATGTCATTGTGGTGTTATATTTTAAATTTCATTAAGATCGGTTAAGAAATAAAGGAATTATTTATATCATCCACTTCAAAAAAACTTAGCGCTTATATACTGTAGTATATATTATATGTGTATAATAAAAGAATAGAAAAATACGTAAGAGCAAGTAAAAAAAAATCCTCTTTAGTTGGAAAGAGAAAATTATTTCCTCAAATATATCATAGTCATATCAAAAATTTAAGAATTCCTGTTTAGAAAGTATCAAAAACCCTCTTAATATAAATTTATTTCTTTTTTTCAAAGGTATTTGATTAAAATATTCGAGTATATATTTAATAGGAAGGTCCTCCTTATAAATTGAATAGGTAGGTTCAACTTGTCTGGACAGGTTTTTTCGGTCATGGTATTTCAGTATAGGTCTATAAGATTAATATAGAAAGAAAGTAATTACAAAAATAATTCAATCAAGGAGGCAAATTGATTTTGGTAATCAGAAAATAGTAAAATTTGGATAAGGAAAGAAATTTTTAGCGGAGAGGTGGGGGGGGGGGGGGTAGAGAACTTACAAGGGAGACAGAGAGAGAGAATATTCCCCTAGCAAGTGAGAAAATAATTCATGATAGGAGAATAATTTGAAATAATAATTCAATTGTGTAAACGAATTAAAAAATTAATAAAAAAAAATTCCGAGTCTTATTCATATTCTTTATGAAAAAATAAACTTTAACTTGCCTGGTCTATCGTATATTAGATAATGATTTTATATATAAATGTAAAATATTAATTAAAAATATATTTCAGTTTGTTATTTTATCAAATTTTAATTAAATTTAATCAATGATTTGGAAATAGAATGTAAAATACCTTTAAAAGTAACGAAAAATGCTAAGCGAAGAGGACCGTGCCAAAAGGAGTCCGCCATGTTATGATAATGCACTAGAAATATTAATACACACAACACTAATCACATGTTAACAGTATGAAGACGCTATGTCCACTGAACCAGGAGCCGTTGCGTATCTCCTTATTAAGAGAATAGGGCTCTTTGGAAGGTAGCTAGGCCAAGTTGTCCAATTGGACAAGAATATATATAATTTCAGCTGGGGATCGAGTTTAAGCTTTTAGAAAAACTAGAGTGGGGGTGATGACGTATTATCAATCCCCACCCACCTAGACTCCCGGGCGGAGTGCCGAAGCGATTGTTGAAAAATTACCCAAATAGTATCTTTGCGGGAACTTGGATGGCGCGCGTCTGGATTAATCTGAGCGGCTATAGAATTAAAATAAATGAATATAACAAGAAAAAACGAATTAATATCTTTATAAAATATTATAAATTTTTTAGAGAGAAAAAATCTACTTTTTCTTATCATATACGAATACATATTATTTAATCTTTTTTTTTAGTAATTTCGTCTGCTGAGGCCATTTGACTATAAATTTATTAAATTTTTTAAAAACTATTTTTTATAACGGTGGCAAAAATGTCTGGTGGCCTAATCCCAACATTCTTTTTAAATAAATAAATAAACTATATGTGTATGTAGGCTATTTGTAGTAGAGTTTAATAATGTCAACACAAAAATCTGCTGTGACAAACACAACTTTCGATTACCGAAAGTAAGAGAAATTGTGTCGCAGTCACACCAAATTTTTTAACATATGTTCAGTACGTTAACTAAGCCTTTTTAATTATCATCCTTTCAGGTGATGCCACATGCAGAGATCGTTCTATTTTTATTTAATTAAAAAAAAACCTGAGGTTATTTCTTCTTTCGGAAAACAAAACAAAATAAAATTCATTAGAATACAAATACAAAGAAGATAAATAAACTAGAAGAGAAAAATAAACTCTCTCTTGCCACTTATACAATCTCATTTTCAAATTTAATAGAAAAGTTTAAAAAAATAATTTGGTGGAACGGACGGACATTTGAGAATTATATGTCGGTCTACTATATATAATATACTAATTGTTGGGTAATAGCTTTAATCTACAATACTTGGTAAATATTTATTCATTACTTGTTAGTGCGGTAGGTGTTCTAATATGTATTAGAGTTTAATCATGGAGAAAGGTAGACAGCTGAGGAAATAAATTCCCGGAGAGGGGACCCTTTTTCACTTCCTACGCCAAATACCCCAAAAAAGTTATATATAGGCTTCATTTTAATAAATAATTTATATTTTCTTAAAAACTTTTAACCAATAATTATCATAATTAAACATCTTTATTATACTAGCTGCGACGCCCCCTGGACCCTCACCAGCTGGTTAGGGCCCGCCTGCTACGGACCCTCGCCTTTTCTTAATTATTAAAAAAAAAATATCATTACTATTCCAATCCAGTTGAGGATTTGTTTACATTCATGGAATACACAAATGCAAAGAATACATAAATATTTCTCTATACATTTCCTATGAGACAAATCGTAACTTTAAGAATTAATAACTCAAAAATTTATAGGAATTTCGGGATGAAAATAATTTTCCTGTAATCCCGAGAAGGTCCACTTTATGCATATAAAAATTCATTTCAAAATTCCAACGGGAAGTTGCCTAAATAGACCGTGACAGACAGACGGACATTAGCGAATTATATATATATAGATAATTAATTTCTGGGCTGGCTATTTCTATGAATTTTATTTATTTTTTTAATCGATTTAAGGCTTATTAATAAATTAAATTTAATGCTTATACTGTATAACTAGAAAATAAAGTTAAATCTGAAAGCTGTGGGCTATGCCGGGGTAAGCTAGTGTGAGTTGTGTAGCATTCAGAAACAAGCGTGTGAAACGTCCCCTGATACCTATAGGTATTAATAATAATAGTAAAAAAAATATGTACTGTAAATAAATTTAGATTAAATTTAAACAGACTCTAGTTGAAACATTATCGTTTAATGAGGTAAATTAAGTTTAAACACAAGGTAATATAAATTTAGACTTTAGCCCTAAATGTAGCCAGCCGCAAAAATTAGAAAATAAATAAATATAAATCATTTTAACGAAATATTTTTATTGTGAATTGAATTTCAAAAGATAAAAAATCCCCCCCCCCCCCCCCCCCCCCCCCCCCCCCCCCCCCCCATAAAATTAAATTAAATCTGTCATTTGCTGCTGCAAGAGTGTCATAACTCAAAATTTCTATTTTTTTCAGGAGATTCTTTATTATCGAAAATATCACTGGTACACCTTCCACTAAGCTTCTTTTTAACTGAAATGCTACGGTTTTGAAGTCATCAAAGAAGTTTAAAAAAAAATTGCGATTTACAAAAATAGATATTTTTCTATGCTAGTATGAAAAGCTCAGACATGTTACTCTGCCAGAAAATAGAGCCTTTTTTTGTTATTCTTACTGTGCCAATAAAATAACTCCCTAAGGGGGATTGTTGAATTATGACGATATTGCAGCAAATGAGCGATTTTATTTATTGATTCGGATCTTACTTAGCATTTGGAATTTTGCTATTAATGTTAATTTGGCACTAGCTTTGAAATTATTTTTCTTCCCTGAAATAGGTCCATATTATATAGTCTAAATTGTGTTTTCGAGAGAGGGGGCAATTTAGTATACAGCGTGGGCAATTATTAATATAATAAAAATATTTGATTACATTTCTTTTAATTGATGGGTTAACACTTAACTGTTGAGAAAGCAAACGCCTGGTAGTTAGAGAACCGTGCGTGAAGGGCAAGCAACTTGAACGTAAGATCTTAAGCCTTAACGGTGCAGGCATGTTATTTATAATCTATTTATACTATTCGATAACACTAACTACAATCATTCTGTTGTCAAGAGAGATACATAAATTATTCAATATTATTAAATTAGTCGCATCTACTGTACATCGCGTTTGCTATGGAGGTGATAAAAGACTGTCTAAAGATAGGTTGGGTAACTCGTGGTCGCCATCCACGTACATACCAACAAGATGTGATTTTTGAGTAGTGATTGATTAATCCATAGGCGTAGCCACGGGGGGGGGGGGGAGTTTGGGGGATAACTACCCCCCCCCCCCCCAATAGGACTCAAGCCAATACTAGATATTTAAGCCCTATAATACAAAAAATATAATAATTTTCCCTAGCTTAAAAAAAAAATAAAATAATTTTATTATATAATCCCTGGAATTATAGCCTATGATAATCTCACGTTTTCAAATGTTTGAAAAATGTGATTAAAATATTTAAATATATAAAATAGGGAAGTGTCCGTCCGTCTGTCACGCTCTGTTTAATCAACTTCCCGTTGACATTTTGAAAATAAATTTTGCCCCCCCTTTTTTTTTCCACACTTCATTACATTTTAACTCTCACCCCATTTCAATTTCACTACAAAAACTATTCTACAACTTTTCAATAACCACACACACCATCCACCTACTAATTCTTATAACCACCCATTACATCATTCACAACCTTTCATAACAATACATATCACTTCACCTACGAGAGAACCACACCATAAGAACCCACCATCCATTTCACCATTACAGATCCGACTATCTTAATTATACATTTAACAAAATATCATTCCACTCTCACCATAAAAATTTCAATTTTATTTGAATTGTTTTATTATTAGATAGAGAGAGAAGAGAGAAATCCCTTTTTTCCCTCCTTTCGACATTTCTCTACCTTTGCTGGCCACACTGAATGTTTCTGTTTTATTTCACATTTTGATTATCGATGTTATGATTTTTTTGATTTTATTTTATTTTTTATTTTTGTATAGCAAGATTTTTATTTTTTTTTTTCAACTCCATCATCACACACAATTTTTCAAAATTTTTGCAATATTTTAGAGGATGTGGGATATGGAGAGTCCAGGAAAATATTTGGATCCCGAAATTCTCAATAAGGGAAGCGCAAAAAATTCAAGAAAACTCAGAATTTTCCCATTGGAATGCATTGAATTTTGTCTTTTTTCTCTCAAAATAAAAATAATAAATATTATTAGGCCCTATATAAAAAATTTATATATTTTTTTTAGAGATCTAAGATGAGACTCGGATCAAGACAAACAGACAGACCGACCCTCCGATATTATAGGCTTATAGTCTATATAGTTTTTTTTTTAAGATAGAGGATTGTATTTTTTTTGTCTGAAACTAGATGACTGTAAAATTGCGGGACTTGATTAAAAAAAAGGCGAGGGTCCGCCACGGGCGGAGCCGAGCCAGCAGGCGGGGGTAGAGGGGAAGGGACGAAGTCCTCCTGGTTTGACGCAGAGCGGCTAGTTATGTATTTCATTAGGCTTTTTACTGCCTCGGAGGGGGGGGGGAGGTAAATTCTCTTGAACCTCCCTTTTCAAAAATTTCTGGTAACGCCTATGGATAAATCACTTGTTTCTGTTGTTCATGAATTGAATGAATCTCCCTTAATTACTTAAATTAACCAAACAAAGAAATCAACAAACACACTTTACCTCTTTGTAATTAAAAAAAAAAAAAGAAATATTAAGCTTAATAATAAAATCCTCTTTCGTTTTAAATATCATATCTACATCGTTTTTGTTTTTCAGCCCTCAATTAGAATTTATTGCTTTGTTTATCTTTGAAAAAGACATGAAAATTAACACAAAACACGTAAAGTAATCAATATTATTATGAAGGTAATATCAAAAAATTGTTTAAAAAAATTTAAATTAACAATATAGCATTCATAATATATTTATTATCTCTCATTAAATCGTAATTAAATTGCCTTATATAATAGATAAGTATCTTAATTAAGAGATAAGTAGGTATTTGTAAAATTAAAAAAAAAAAAAAAAAAAAAAATTGTTTTCTAGGCCTATATATGATATTCATTTTAAGCGAGGCTATTATCATAAGACCACAAAAAAATTTCAGTAAAATCAATTTAAAGTTAAATTGTGTTAGGCCTATATTATTATTTTATTTTTTATTAATTCAATTATAACGTTTAAAAATAAAAGAGCGTTAGTCATTTAAATATTTGGGTTAAAAAAGTGAAATTTACTTTGGTGAGAAAGTCACAAAAGAATAAAAAAAAATACCCCAGTCGATCGAAGAAAAGCAATTGCTTTGGGGAATATAAAGGCCCTGGATAAAGAAAATATAATCCTCCAAAATAGCTGCTTGAGACCTATATATGTTCGTTTGTTTAGCGATATTGGAAATATATAAATAAATATAAAAATCAAAGAGGAATTTGCTGGTTAAAAATTTCAGATGATATAAAAAAATGTATTTTTGAAATGACTAAGAAATTTTTTTGTCCATATCTTTCCGACAATGTATGTTAATATATAGAGTGAGAAAGTATTGGATTCATGTAAAAATTCGGTTTTGATGGATATACACGTTTTTAGGTCCCTTGAATCCAAAAAATTGGTTTTCACTACATGGTCTGTCTGTGTGTGTTCAAATTTAAGCATGAAGAAATTGAGCTACGAGATTGAAATTTAATATTTAAGTTAGACGCCCCCCCCCCCTGGAGCTTTTAATCAAAATCGGCCAAAAAGTACTAGTACCGTACTTTACTGATGTACATTTTCAGTTTTTTTCGTTTTTCTCAAAATTCGCTCAAACGATTTTGTTTAAAATTCATAAATTAATTATTTTTTAGATGCTCTTTAAAATGTATATTCTCATTTTGCCCTTGAAATCTTTGAAGCACACTTTATTTTGTAATTCATATTATACATTTATTTTAGCAATTTTTTTTGAAATTTTCAAATAATTTTCTTTCGTTTTGCGAGAGGTTCAAGCCCCTGATTAAGTAAAGAATGAAATTTTTACTTTCTCGTACCCTATATATGAAATATATAGAGAGAGAAAGTATTTTGATAATAATTAAGACAATACATATATATTCTGTAACGTATCCAAAAGTTGTAATACGAGTATTTTAATCATTTCGTCCCTCTAATCTTGAAATTTAATATTACATAAACTAACAAGTAAAACTTTGGGTATAAAATTTTCAATAATTTCCGTGTACTTGGTTGCCTCTTACAAATTTTCCGGTTGTCGTTGTCATCGTTCTTGGTTGTTAGTTGCCTCGACATCATCGTCGTCGTCGTTCTCTTAGTTGTGTGTATGTTTATTTGCAAACTCGTGTGGTTTTACTGGGCCAAGTCGGAACTAACGTTGAATGATAAATAACAGAGTATGGAAAGATCAATAAAGCATGTAAATAATAGAGGTCGTGGCGGTGGTAAAGAGAACGACTCTGGGACTGTTTACACGAGGAACAACACCCACTACTACTATAAACTTTATTGCCCCGGAAATGAGACTGGACCGTCGGATTGTTTCTTTCAACTTGTTTGTTTCATCCAAAATGATACCCGATCATTCATGTCCATCAATTCGCTAACGTTATTATGAATTAGCATTATTTATAATGACAATGTCCAGTTGTATTTGACCATGGTAATCAACCTAAAAAGATAATTGGACACCGGACATACATCAAATCACAATTTTATTAGAGAACGAACCGGTAAAAATGCATAATTTTTACGAATTAATATACAATGGCTTGAAAATTTTGTATGTGAATTGTTGAAGCACCTTATGGTAAATAATTAAAAATAAAAATTTGGTAAGCTAATTTTCAAGTTTCAAAAAAGTTAGGTCTTAATGGCTGGTGATATCTCATTAAATATAGTGCATTAAATGGACGATGTTATGCATAAAGGAACCAAGCGTCATTATGACCGATATTGAGATAAGATCGCCATCTTGTAGGGAAAAAGAAGAGCTACCTCTTTATTTAAGGTGCGCGTCTCGAAAAGCCGTTAGAAGACGATTCACTACCGAGTTACTCTATGCGGCAAGAGATGGCGTTAGTTTTTCCCATAGGAATACAAGGGATTTATTCCATTTTATTTTAAAGATTCCAGCTAATTAATTAAGAGTAAAAAATTAATTATTTTTTAACACAATGATTACTAATTTAATTATCTATAAGATATAGAGCGAATTTTTTAAAAATATCTTTTATTTAATGCGATTAATCTAAAAAAAAAAAATTTATTTTTTCGAAAATCAAAAAAAGGGCTTCTATAAGTTGTAGATATTTTAAATAGCTTTAATTAAAAAAAAAATTTGAGGTCGATAACTTCAAAATTGTGGCCGCTGAAATCTCCCAAATTCAGCACCCCGAGATGCGCACTTTAAATCACAACATTTGTGCACTTTTTTGTATAAAACAAGAAAAAAAGTCATTGCCATTGGTTTTGTTTACAATTGTGCAAATGAAACAG
>JAKCPI010028960.1:0-15054 GCA_023213315.1 Euborellia annulipes | reverse complement strand
GTTATTTACAAGGTAGTAATTTACGCGTAAATAACCGTGTAATTTACACTTAAATAACTTGCCAACTCTGGCGACTAGTCACACCAGATTTTTTTTGTGTCTTTAAAATGTTTTTCAATTGAAATAAATTTTTGTTTCATGAGACGGGATGCAAACCCGTTTAAGATCTCTGCCACTGACCCAAGGATCAATTCAATTTAGGGCAGCGTTTCCCAAACTGTGAGGCGCGCGTATTTGTATTATTTTATAAAATGGGGGGGGGGAGCGTCATACTTTTAAATATTTTCAAGGGGGCGTTGTAACACAAAGTTTGGAAACCACTGATTTAGAGTGATTAGTCAAGAAATACTAAGTGCAATGTCCGCTGAAGGCGTGCGTCTATTATCTAATTTTATAAATCCGCTTTAAAAAAAATTTCGATTCATTTTTCTCTTTAAGCCTTTGATTATTTATACAAGAAGAAGACACAAAAGACGTCGTTCGCCCACCAGATGAGATGGAAAACACCGCGGGGGGAGTTCTTGTTTTTTTTTCTTTTCCCCCCGGCACCCAATCTTGTTTACTTAGTTATTTCGACGTCTATTTGTGTGTGCGTTGATCAGTTTTCTAATGTATTTTTTTTTTTTTTTTTTATTAACCAACTAATCTTGTTCAATTGGATCTTTTTTGGAAATATGTTTAGATAAGATTTCGTTTACACTTTCCCCCCACGCGTTATTATTAGATCAATAACAAAAATATTTTTTGTGTTAAAAAATTAAATATTTCTTATAGGTCAAGTAATTAAGCCTTGAACTGTTTGCTTTTTACCCAATTGTGTAAAATAATTGAAATGACCGTAGAGTAGAAAATTAAAAAATAACGTATTAATGAGAAGAATTAATTGGAGATAGGAAAGAATGTAAGAGAGGCTCTCAATTTGCCTCTCTCTTCTCCTCGTTTCATTTCAATGAAAAGATTACCAATGAACGAGAAAAACTTGTCTCAACATCCATGGGCGTAACTAGGGGGGGGTGCCCAGCCCCTACAGAAGGCTCGTGGCCCCCCAAAAAGTTTCCTGGTTCCCATGCCCCCAGCCAAATTCTCTTGTTACCCCCATGTCTACATCCCCTTCTTGAAAATAGAACGAATTAACGAGCTTTTTGGGTGGTGCCGGGGGGGGGGGGCAGAAAGCTCCCTGCCCCAAGAAAAATTGAGAAAATATGGTGCCACCCCCCACCAAATTCTCTGTTACTCCCATGTCTACATCCCCTTCTTGAAAATAAAGAATTAAGATTTTGTTCGGGGGCACCCTCCCCAAAAATCTTTCCAGGCCCTGAGGAGGATAGCTGGTCGTCAGGCCCCAATTCTCTAGTTACGCCCATGTCTACATCCCCTTCTTGAAAACAGAACGATTTAACGAGCTTTTTAAGCTGCAAATACGAATTAGAAGACGTTTTACGTGACAAAGCTGTTCGCATGTTTTTGCCGATAAGAGAGCCTTAGAGGTCTTAAAAAGATAGCCAAAAAGCCTAACTAATTCGACAATTTGCCAACAGATGCCAGGAATGTCAGGGCTTTTTTTATAACACAAACACTTTTTTTCTCATTCACGCTCACATTCAGACACACATACACAGTCTTTTTGGCAACTTAGGCCATTTAAGACTTGGACGATAACCGTTATATTAAATATATATATTTGGGGTCGAGCCATTCTTATTTAAGCCATTTGGTATCCAAATGGCTTAAATAAAATCATCGGACTGCCCGGGGTCCAAACCCGCGACTTTTGGTATCATTAGCACGCTAACCCCAACACCAAGCCGCGAGGGCAATAATGAATAGTTAATAAATGTTTTTATATATCATTTATATTAACAAAAAAATATAGGCTTATAAGTGATCTGATAATGCCGGATATTAGACTATCCTGCCATCTTTTGCAAGAGTGCTCAACTATTTAACCATTAATTTTTAAATAAATACGAAATTTATTTTTGACTTCGTCCCCACTTTATTTAATTATTTTAAGTCAGATATTAATGATTTTTACTTTTTTAGATTTAAAAAAAATACAATTTTCATAATATAACGTTTTTTGTATTTTCTATAAATGTAAAAAATATTTTTTTTAATTAATCGTAATTTAATAAAAAAAAGCATTGTATTATGTAAAATTCTCACGAATTTGTATTGTTTTTATACCATTTGCCAGAGTTTTCTCTGGGGTTTGTACTAATTAGCCGAATAATCGCGATTCCTCTGTAATACATTTCATTTGGACCGAATAGGGTATCGGTCTATATACTCATTTCCAGCCGACCTCTGACCCTTGAAGTTACTTAATTTCCTTCTTCTGATTAATTTCTATCTAGCTAACCGGTGGGCTTTGCCATCAGGATTTGCCTCTGGGAGAAGCAAGGGGGAAGGGTTTGGATTTTTAAAGTGAAACCTTTTTTGGCACATACACACAGGGACCGGAAGTCAGCCTCTTGCGCTTTATATTATAGTATGATGATATGATGAAATTTTTCATATATCTATATTTTTATATAAAAGACAAGGGGCCCGGTAAGGCCTAACGGGGTAGGGTTGCCGAAGGCTTCTTCTTAAGACCCAGATTTTGAATAAAATCGCCCAAAGAGTACTAGTACTTTTATTGATGAATTTTTTTTTTCGATTTCCTAAAATTCGCTCTTAACGATTTTTATTACCGAAGGTTGTGTGCAGTGCGAGGCAATCACACCAGATTTTTGAAACTATAAACAAATGTAATGAATTATTTATTTTGTTAATCAATATTTAAATCATATTCTTTGAGATTAGATATGGAAAGTGTTTTTTTTTTTTTTTTTTTTATATAAATTTCCTTGAAATATTATTTAGCACAAAATTAACTGGTCATCATCATGTTGCAACAAACTTTTCATTCTTACCACCCCCCCCACCCCAGAAAAATTCTTTGAGCTGTTTGCTCACCTATAAGGTGCGATCACACCGGGATCTGACTTGACTTGAGTCCGGTGGAGAAGCCAACCTATATATTCCTATGGGCAGTGGCGGTTTAAGACACACTGTGTTGGTGATTTTTACAATCTTTTTTTGTTGTAAACAAATTTCCAAGACAAATACATACTAAATTCGCCATACAGTTTAAATATGTTTTTAAAAATATTTGCAATTTTCGAGTCCAAATGTGCAGTAATTTTACAAATATTTGCAATTTTCGAGTCCAAATGTGCAGTAATTTTACAAATATTTGCAATTTTCGAGTCCAAATGTGCAGTAATTTTACAAATATTTGCAATTTCCGAGTCCAAATGTGCAGTAATTTTACAAATATTTGCAATTTTCGAGTCCAAATGTGCAGTAATTTTACAAATATTTGCAATTTTCGAGTCCAAATGTGCAGTAATTTTACAAATATTTGCAATTTTCGAGTCCAAATGTGCAGTAATTTTACAAATATTTGCAATTTCCGAGTCCAAATGTGCAGTAATTTTACAATTATTTGCAATTTTCGAGTCTATCAGTAAATGTGTGATAATTTTACTAATATTTAGAAAAAAAAAATTACGACTGGAGCCATAGGTTATTGACCTTAAGGGTGGCGTCGGGTACCTGACTTGCGTTTGCTGACGGAGGTTATGGCAGCTGCCATGTTGTAAAATTAGAAAGCATGTTGTAAAATTACAATATTTACTCTTAATTTTCGAAGAGAATTGTAATTTTAAAATGTTTTTTTTTTTGTTGTAAAAATTTTTCGAATGCATAGATTTGTATATTTAGTATACAAATGAATGCTATGTTATCATTTACATTTGTAAATTTAGTATACTATAACATACTAAAATTAAAATTTTTTTTTTACAGTGCAATCAATATAAGGCCCTAAAATTAGGGGCCGGATAACAAAAATGTCTTTGGAAAATTTTTAAAATATTCAATTTTATTTGAAATTTGTAAAAAATATTTTTAAATATAACTTGAATTAGTTTTATTAAACTTATTTAGAAATAAATTGCTGGGAAAGAATAAAGTATCATTCAAATGGAAAATATTGTTTAGAGCGAGGACATACTCATATCATAGATGATGACGTCACTCAACTTAAAGTTCCAGTGACCCCCTCAAAAGGGACTCTGTTAGAACCCTCGTCAGCTCCCGGTGTGATCGCATCTTTATGCCCTATTTACAAAGTCAGGAATACCTTAGTGGTTCATCAAATTGGACTCTAAACTTAAACGAAAATCAGAATGACGATGTCTTGATAAGAAATAAAAAAAAAAAAAAAAAAAAAGGAAGTCGTTTTTCTATGATTCACAAAAAAACTCTCAATTTTATCGTTGAAATTTTATTTCCCTATTCAACCAACAACGACTACAGATAATAATTTATTCAAATATCAAAATCATAATAATATTCTATTTTTATTGACCAATCAAATTTAGTCGGATTTACCTTCAATTTTTTTAAAAGGGTCAATACGTATATAAATATTTTCTTCGTTTTTTTATTTGAGACTTTATCGTCCGATAAAAATAAATGTTTCTCTGGCCGAACAAGTTGTTGGATGATCATAAAATGGAACAATCATGTTGACTGACATAGTTGAAAAATTAATTTTAAAATTTTCATTTATAAAAATGTTACGAATTTTTTTACTCGTTTATCTTTTTTTATGAGACGTTTATTGAACCTAACAAAATTCAAATTAATAATCATAGTACACTACAATTTTATTTATTAAATATACACTGAGCGTCAAAATAGTGTAACACATTGTTTGTACTTAAAAACACTTTTTCTAATCTACCTTAATGATATAGTCATTTGATATAAAATATCTCATACATTTCTAAGTCATTTTAACACAACTCTAAGGGCGTACCCAGGATCAAATCTAGAGGGGGCAGATTATGGTCGTCCAGGGGGGGGGGGGTCATGGCCGTCCAGATTGTTAGCTCTTTCATATGTATATATAGGGGAAAAGCCTTCGAATTAAAGGCATAAAAACCCTCGAGTCCTAACGAGTCCCCGTCGCTATTGCCCTACCTAATTTTGTTTCATTTCATCACTTTATAAGCATTTAATTTTTTTTTCTTGCTTCTAGGGGGGGGGGGCGGCCGCCCCCCTGCCCCTCGCTGGGTACGCCCATGCACAACTCCATATCATTTTAATAAATAATTACAATTTTACAATTTAAATAAAATAAAGAAAAAAATGTCGAATTTTTTTTATTAACGCTACATTTCTACCTTTCCATTTCAGTTTTTCTCTGTCAATTTTAATTCTTATTAAAACTAAAATTTTATTTTATTTTTTATTTTTTTTTTTTTTTAACACACTTTTTTTCTCATTCACTCTCACATTTACACACACATACACACAGTCTTTTCGGCAACTTAGGCCATTTAAGACTTTGACGTTAACCGTTATTTAATAATATATATTTATTTGGGGTCCAGGCATTCTTATTTAAACCATTTGGTAAAAAATTTTATTTATTAACTAACAAAACATCGAAATTATGTTGATTTGTCCCTCAAATTTAATATCGACATTTTTGTTTTTATTTTATTTAAATTGTAATTATTTATTAAAATTATATGGATTTGTATCAAATTTAAAGGGAAGACATTTCATATCAAATGTTTAATAAATTAGTTTCATTAAGGTAGATTAGAAAAGGTCTTCAGAAGATGAGAAACAAAGTGTTCTTTTTTTGACGCATATATAATAAACTTCGAAAATGGCATTTATTTAATAATAAGTCAAGAAAAATTTATTTTAATTGAATTGACTCCCTTCTTAGTCATTCGAAATAAATAGCGATGGGGTCTTAATGGCCTTAAATGCTGAAAAAGATCTTAAAACAAATTTAAAAAAAAATCCTGAAAATCTAAAGAAATTAATTATAATTGAAAAAAAATGTAATTCACTCTTCTAAGTACGTGGATGGCAATCACGAGTTACCAGAGCTAAGATCAGCAGTATCCTTCCCCCAGAAAGTGACCAACTTGTTAATCCTTTGATATTCATGCATTTTTGCCTATTAAATTAATATAAAGAGAGGATATCAGCCAAAAATTGAATGAAAATAGAAACCTTTCAGTTTTTTCTAACTAGCCGCATCGCCCCCCTCCGGCGGACCCTCGCCTTTTCTTAATCATGAAAAAAAAAAAAATTCACACTTCACACTTTTTTCTCATTCACACTCACACTCACACACACATTCACACAGTCTTTTCGGCAACTCAGGCCATTTAAGACTTTTTACGATATCCGTTATTAATAAATATACATATATGGGGTCCAGGCATTCTTATTTAAGCCATTTGGTATCCAATTGGCTTAAATAAAATCATCGGACTGCCTGGGGTCCGAACCCGCGACGTTTGGTATATGAGGTTAGCACGCTAACCTCTACGCCATGCCCCGAGGGCAAAAAAAAAAAAAATTATTACTATGTATTGCAATCCAGTGCCTCCTTGAGGATTTGTTTACATACATAGAATACACAAATGCAAAGAATACATAAATATCTATTAATATATGGCGGGGTAGGGTTGCCGAAGGCTTCTTCTTAAGACCTCAAGGATTTGGAATAAAATCGTCCAAAGAATACTAGTGTATTTTTTTTTCAATTTCCTAAAATGCGCTCTTAACGATTTTTATTACCGAAGGTTGTGTGCAGTGCGAGGCAATCACACCAGATTTTTGAAACTATAAACAAATGTAATGAATTATTTATTTTGTTAATCAATATTTAAATCATATTCCTATGGACAGTGGCGGTTTAAGACACCGTGTTGTGTTTTTTACAATCTTTTTTTGTTGTAAACAAATTTCCAAGACAAATACATACTAAATTCGCCATACAGTTTAAATATGTTTTTAAAAATATTTGCAATTTTCGAGTCCAAATGTGCAGTAATTTTACAAATATTTGCAATTTCCGAGTCCAAATGTGCAGTAATTTTACAATTATTTGCAATTTTCGAGTCTATCAGCAAATGTGTGATAATTTTACTAATATTTAGAAAAAAAAAATTACGACTGGAGCCATAGGTTATTGACCTTAAGGGTGGCGTCGGGTACCTGACTTGCGTTTGCTGAATCTAAAGAAATTAATTATAATTGAATATTTGTCTATTTATCTCCTATGGGAGAAATTGTAACTTTAGAAATTAATAACTCAAAAAGTTATAGGAATTTCGGGATGAAAATAATTTTCCTGTAATCCCTAGAAGGTCCTCTTTAATCATATGGAATTTCATTTTAAAATTCTAAATACAGCGTGATAGTCAGACAGACAGACGGACATTAGCGAATTATACAAATAGATTGATGCTACATTTTTAAAGATGATTCATCTTCCAAATTAATTTGTTGATTAATTTAAATAGAGTTCCAATAATTATTGAATCGCAATCGGGCTGTGACGTCGCCCTTTGTCTGATAACAATTCTAGATGTTTATCAATTAAAGTAGTAATTGATAAGTTCATCTCGGCTTTATCAGTATTTGTCCGTCATGTCTCTAAAGAGGAGACCGAAGAGATTGAATCCTCATCATGAACATCGATTGAGTTACCCGTCGCGGGTTGTTGTCGCGCCTAGTGACACTGACGACTGTAATTGTGACGTTGACGACTGCATCGATGTATTTAAACGGTTATCTTGGCCAACTTTCAGGTCCGTTCTGACTATTTTTTTATTTCTTTATTATAAATAAAACAAACATACCTGATACTTAAATAAAGCTATCATTCGGTTTTCGATAAGGAACTATAAATGTTGAAATTAAAGGAAATTTTATTTATTAATAAATTTCTTTATTTTAATATAAAATAAAAAAGTTTGTAACGCATAAACTTCGAAATTACTTTACGGATCTGCCAAAGAGTCTGGCATATTGTCACGGGAAAGAAGAAACAAACAAAACAAACAAAAATCTCTATAAAATCCACTCCTCGGTCCCATGGATCGTCCGACAATACAAATACTGCATTGTTATTATCTACAATGTCTAAAGTCTTTCATAAATTAATTATTGGCATTTGAACTTCCCCTTTCCATTTACTCATTCCGCTTAAAGTTTATTTCGGATCATCAACAAAGAAAACAGCAAATCTATTTATATAATTCGTTAATGTCTGTCTATTTGTCTGTCACGCTCTATTTAGGCAACTTCCCGTTGTAATTTTGAAACGAAATTTTTTATGCTTAAAGAGGACCTTCTATGGATTACAGGAAAATTATTTTCATCCCGAAATTCTTATAACTTTTTGAGTTAATAATTCCTAAAGTTACGATTTCTCCCATAGGCAATGTGTATTGAAATATTTATGTATTCTTTGCATTTGTGTATTCCATGAATGTAAACAAATCCTAAAGCAACCTAACATTTTGAGTTATTAATTTCTAAAGTTATGATTTCTCCCATAGGAAATGTATGATTAATTACACTGTGTAATATGATATTTGTTTCTGGCTTGTGAGTGCTATTTTCTAGTTTTATATGTCTAAAAAGTATAGAAGGTATGTATTAATCAAGTCAAACTTTGGTTTTGCGTCGAGGACAGTGAGATTAAAAAAAAAAACACATACTTCAACTTTAAGATTAAATATTTTATTTTGAAGCTTCTTCAATCAAGAAAGTTTCTTGTGATTTTAGAACATATTTGCATTCAGCTTATACTATAACCAACAGATATATCAGAAATGAGTGGTTTTTCGTGATTTTCGCTTATACGTAACATCACTTTCCCGAACAAGCCCCCAAATAATGCTTTCATTGTATTGCTGTCCTGATCCCCGATTGGCATCCCAAAATATGCCTTATAAGCCTCACTCATTCTGGATGATGCATTAATGGGAAATTTTTTGGCCACAAACATAGCAAAATGAGTTTGCCGGATAGTTACACCCTCTAGATGCCATGTTGTAACTTCATTAGGCAGCAGTCACTCACAGAACACTTAGTTTATCTGTAACATAATACAGTAAAACAGGGATATGTAAGGAAATCAAATAAAAGTGTGTACAAACATAACCGCTGTGTCGATCATAAAACCAAAGTTTGGAGGGAATAGTTAACATTTACCTCACTTTTCAGATATAATCTATTAAAAAATAACACTCACAACCCAGAAACAAACAAAAAATTAAAAAATTTGTTATGTTTGTATTTATGTATTCTATGAATGTAAACAAATCCGCAAGCAGGCACTGGATTGGAATAGTAATGATAATTTTTTTTTTTTAACACACACTATATTTCCCATTCACACATACATACACACAGTTGATACCCGTTATTTGTAAATATATCTATTGGGGGTTCAGGCATTCTTATTTAAATCATTTGGTATCCAAATGGCTTAAATAAAATCATCGGACTGCCTGTGATCCGAACCCTCGACCCTTGGTATACAAGGCAGGCGCGCTACCAACTACACCAAGCCCGAGGGCGTAAGAAAATAATTAAACTGGCGGGGGGGTCTAGGGGCGAACCCCTACTTTTAATAATAAATAGCCAAGAGGAGAGCAAATCACCAGGCGGTCATTAAAAAATCATTTAAGGGACTGAAAAAACAAAAAAACCCCAGACGCTACATAATCAACGTTGTTGTTGTTGTTGTTTAATTTAAACATTGTTTTTTTTTTAAACTGTTTATTTTATTTGCGTATCTTGATAATGCCTAGTGGACAGGGACAGACAAACTGTAAATTCGAGATTAATCTCTCTGTCTATCGAAAGGATCGCATGCGGCGGGCGAACTCGGCTCCATTAGGCCTCCCCGGGGGGGGGGGGCTGTTATTAATAACGCTCTCTTGCTGCTGCCAGGCATTCATCATGGCCAAGAGATTGTTTGCAAATTTTGTTCCCGAAATTAATCCTTTAATCAAGATATATGATGCTATATTAGCAGGCTATTCCTCTTTGTTATTATCATTTTCAACAAAATTTTTTTTTATACTGTATGCTTACTTTTCCATTATTGATTAATTTATGTCACTTTTGTGTAATAAATGTCGAAATTTAGATAAAGTTTTTTAAAAATTTCTAAGAAAATCATATGATTAAATTGTTTTGTGAGTGTACACCAAAAAATATATTTTTTTTTTACTGATAATTTAATTATTCTGAAATTCAAAAAATAACTCTATTATGAAAATTGTAATTTTTTTTTTATAATTTAAAAATGTAAAAATCATTAATATCCAATCTATAATAATTACCTGGCAAATAAAGTGGTGGCCAAGTCAAAAATATAAATTAACGGCCAAATAGTTGAGCACTCTGGCAAAAGATGGCAGGCTAGTCAAACAGCCGGCATTATCAGATCACTTATAAGCATATATTTTTTATTCTGTTATAAATAATATTTATAAAGTATTCATTATTAAAAGATCAACAAAAATCAAATAAATACATGAGATTAATATATAATAATATACCCCTACCATTCTGCCATCTGTTGGCAAATTTTCTTAATAGTTGACTAAATTTAGAGCCTCCTGCTCAGTTCTAATTAGCTTTCCGTCGGATAGGTTTTCGAGTTTTTTTCACATCTAGTTAAGCTAATCATATGATTAAATAAGAGTTACTTAGTAAGACCCATATGCTTAACTACACAAGCCTTGATTAAGTACACACTAACCGGGAGGATTCGTTCCCCTGGACCCCCCCCTCCAGTTGGCTCGGGTCCTCCTGCAGCGGACCCACCCCTTTTCTTAATCAAGTGCCGTAATTTTTCAGTAACTTGTTTCACGCAATTAATAATAAAAATAAATATCTAGCTTATTAAAAAATAACACTCTTTTCTTAAGGGGATCTTTTTCTTTTTTTATGTATATATAATGACGGAGTGTCCGTCTGTCTGTCTTTATTCAATCCGAGTCCCATCCCCGATCTCTCTAAGAAAAAAAAAAAATAAATAAAAATTTAATTATATAACAATTTGTATTAATTTTTTCATTTGTGAGATTTAATTATTTAATTCTTTTAATTTTTCATTTAGCTTTCATTTTGCATAAGACAAGAGAAAACTCAATGCTTTCCAATGGGCAAATTCTCAATTTTCTGGTAATTTTTTGCCCCTCCCTTTTTGAGAATTTACGGACCCGGGTATTTTCCGGCCCTTAGAATTATTACTTTCTCTTACTCTATATATGAAATATATAGAGAGAAAGTATTCGATTCATGTCAAAAATTCGATGTCGAGATTTTTTTTTTCCTTTTACTTTTACGGCTATTTTTTGAATCCGCCTCGCAGGTAACGATCCCCCTCTACCTGTTGATATTTGAGACGATTGTGGAGTCCCCCCCTCCTTCTCCTCCACACCATTTATCTAACACAAACTCTATCATTTAAAATCAAAATAAAATATTATCTTAAAAAGTTTAATTTATTAGATTTTTTTTTTTAATTAAATAAATTAAATTTTTATTATTCAATTCCATTTAAAATTCACATTTCATTTAATGGCAGGCAGACAGGCACTTTATAAATGAAATCATTCTGATTGAAAATATTTTATTCAAACTATCATATATAAAAAAAAAATATCTTTATTAAATTTAACATTTATTGAGAGAACAAATTTTAATTTCCTATGAAAATTCTGGTGTGACTGGTGGTAAGCACACAACTTTGCTCATTGAAAGTTATGTTCTATGCCTCTCACACTAGATTTTTTGTGTCGACATTTCTAATTATTATAATTCAAGATGTAAAATTTATAAATATTTATATTTTGTTAGCATGGCTTCTATCTTTCCTATTAAGTGCAAGAGTAAAGTATGCTTCAAACAATTTCAAGGGCAAATTGAGAATATACATTTTAAAGAGCATCTAAAAAATAATTGATTTTTGAATTTTAATCCAAATTCCTTTGAGTGTATTTTTAGAAAATTGTTAAAAAAGTACATCAGTAAAGTACTAGTACTCTTTGACCGATTTTGTTCAAAAGTTTTATGCTACGTCCCAGGGGAGTGACTAACTTGAATATAAAATTTCAACCTCGTAGCTCTTTTCGTTCTTGAGATATTTTGTTCACTTTTTTGTACTCACAGGATCCCAAAACGTGTATTTCCATCAAAATTTCGACATGAATCCAATACTTAAATATTAAAATTAACATATCTTATCGTTCTTTACTTTTTTCTCTCCCTAGAAACTTTTTTATATTATTATATAATAATAACTTTATCTAAAAAAAAAGTTTGTTTTCAAATAAATATTCTAGTAAAAAAAAAAAAAAAAAACGGTGAATATTCACTCCACCCTTGGGCTTTTAGTTTGATTTCGAATAGGGGAAAACATAAATTTGATAATCCCCTAAAGGCGATAAGAGTTTAGCGCTGACGTTGCAGCGCGCCCGTTGACGTCATAATTCCACCCTCCTTTCGCCAATAAATCCCTCTCACTGAGAGAGAGAAAAAAAAAATTAGATTTGTTTTACGTATTCGGTTTAACAACTTAACTTGACGTTTTGAGATTGATTTCGTTCATCCTCAGTAATTAATAATAATAATTAATTTATTTTGTACTACAAATTTGTTTTTACAAATGGAGTTGAGGCTTGAAATTTTTAATTTTGTAAATCATATTTTGGTGAAACTTAACAAATAATCTTAAAAGTTTTAGCCAAAACGCAACAGATGGCAGGGCTATTTGTTTGATTTTCCCTTGATCTTTTTTAATATTGAATATTATTATACATCATTTAAAACAGCATAAAAATATAGGCTTATAAGTGATCTGATAATGCCGGCTGTTAGACTAGCCTGCCATCTTTTGTAAAAGTTCTGAACTATTTAACCGTTAATTTTTAAATAAATAGGAAATTTATTTTTGATTTCGTTCCTACTTTATTTAATTATTATATGTTGAACTAGCCGCGCCGCCCGCCTTCGGCTGTTTACATTCATAGAATACACAAATGCAAAGAATACATAAATATTTCTCTATACATTTCCTATGGGAGAAATCATAACTTTAGAAATTAATAACTCAAAAAGTTATAGGAATTTCGGGGGCTGAGTATTTTTTTCTGGACTCTCCATAACGACCTTTATAAGAGTGCAAAATTATGTTTCAAAATTACAACAGGAAGTTGGTCAAACAGAGCGTGACAGACGGACAGACAGACAAACGGACTCTCCGCTATTATATATATAAATATTAATGATTTTTACATTTTTAGATTTAAAAAAAATTACAATTTTCATAATAGAGTTTTTTTTCTATTAATATAAAAAATATTTTTTAAACAAAAATCTAACTGTATTTAAAAAAAAAAATAGAGTACTTATGTATTGTAATTTTTCAAACATTGTATAGTATTTTTTTTCGTTAAAAAATTGTATTTTTTTTCGAAAGCAGTTTAGGAATTCTAAAATTACCACACATTTACACTCTAATTTTCAAACGGCTTTCGAAAATTACAATACAATTTAGTAAATGGTTTTTGCAAAGATTTACTAAATTTAGTATGTTTTTGTGTAGGAAATATGCTTCCTAAACATTTGTAAAATTACAAAAAAATTTTTACAGTGTACAGCCACTTGTCATCGCTATTTATTTATTTCTTACCAAACATTTTCTAATAATTTTATTTATATTTGATAATAGGCCTACTTTTTTAGCTTCTTATCATCTCCTCCACCTAGTGGTGGTTAACCATTCAAGGTTTTGATATTTATTGACCTACTTTACCTAATATACGGTTATCTAATCTTATTACAACGACCGAGAAAGAAAGCTGATTTAAAATAACGATATATTCATTTAATTAGAGTAATCCAACCCTTAAATTCCATGTTTGATGTTAGAGTGAACAAAAAAGCTTTTGAATTTTATTTATATATAATTTGTTTCAGGAGGAAATGGCTTCCCCCTCCATTGCGCAAACTCAGCCAGAGCAAAGTACAAGAGAAGGCGGGCACCCCAACCTCCGGCGGGGCCGCCCCAGGGGACAGGCCCGCGCTCAAGAAGACACCGTCAGATAAACGCTTCAAGGTAACCTGATTTCTTTTATTTTTAAATATAAGTAAATTTATTAAAATCAGAATAAAATAGATGAATTTAACGCCATCACAAATTGTGCCTATCACTATAGATCGGGGGGAAGGAATCATGCCAACGTTTTTGAGTCTTATATTTACGTTGTCTTGAGTTAAATAATTTAAAATTATTTATGAAAAAATTGAAATTTTAACTTTTTTTTATATTAAAATAGGCAGCTTAAACCACTTACCTTACCACATCTCTATCCATATAATTGACAAAAATAGGAAAGCTGAAATTTAATATATATGACGAATTATAAAATAATAATTGTGAGTTTTAATTATTCAATTTTTAATTTTAATTACCTATATCTATATTTTATTTTAATACTTTTGCTATTTTATCAAAGACAAATTCTGTCTGTCTGTCTGTCTGTTTGTAACGCATAGACTCCGAAACTACCAAACCGATTCTCATGGAGATTTTTTTAATAAGTAGAGTATTTTCCTGGGATGGTTTTAGGCTATAATTATGTCAAATTAGGGGTAGGGAACCCCCCTTATCAGGGGATCACAAATCTAGAATTCTTCCATTGGAAAACATTGTATTCTCTCTCTACTTATGAAAAATTAAAGCTAATTAATTATAATAATGAAAAAATTAAATCTCTCAAATGAAAAATAATAAAAATTGTTATATAATTAAATTTTCTTTTTTTTTTTTGACTGACTTCTTCTTCCCTCTAAGATTTCACATTTCCTTCAAATCGTCGCCCCCCCCCCCCCCAAAAAAAATATCCCTTTTTATTTATTTTTCACATTTTTTTGATAAGCTTAAAATGACGCTTCCACAGAGAGTAAATAATTGAAAATGAAATTCCACACCTTAGAATAATTTTTTATTCGATTTTAATAAAATTTAAAATGACGCTTTCTTAGTGTGTAAATAATTGAAAAATGGTATTTTAGACCTCAGAAAGCTCAATCACCCCCTTTAGGGGGTTCACAAATCTTCCATAGGAAAGCATTGGAAAACAGGTTCTAACTCGC
>JAKCPI010028959.1:0-13612 GCA_023213315.1 Euborellia annulipes | reverse complement strand
TATATATAGAGAGAAAGTATTGGATTCATGTCAAAAATTCGATGTCGAGATTTTGATGGATCTTCACGTTTTGAGGTCCCCTGAATCCAAAAGTGGTTTTTTCACGACATGGTCTGTCTGTGGGGTGGGTGGGTGGGTGTGTCTGTCTCTGTGTGTGTGTGTGTCCTGTGTTCAATTTTAAGCATGAAGGATTGAGCTACGAGGTTGAAATTTTATATTTAAGTTAAAGACCCCCCGGGACCGGAAAAATAAGCTTTTAATCAAAATCGGCCAAAAATTACTAGTACTTTACTGATGCACTTTTTCAGTTTTTTTCGATTTTCTCAAAATTTGCTCCAACGATTTTTTTTTTAAATTCAAAAATCAATTAATTTTTAGATGCTCTTTAAAATGTATATTCTCTTTTTGCAATTGAAATCTTCTGAAGACCACTTTACTCTTGTATTTCATAGGGAAGATAGGAGAAATGGTTGCCATGGTAACAAAATATAAATATTTTCCCATACTTATAAATTTTACATCTTGAATTCAATTGTACCCTACTGTCGGGAACTAAATATATGTCGACACAAAAAATCCTGGGGTGACAAGCACAGAACACAACTTTCGATTACCGAAGGTAAGAGAAAGTTGTGTGCTGTGCGCCAGTCACACCAGATTTTTTAGACAGTTGGTTTTTTACAGTTATTTACCTAGTTATTTACAAGGTTATAATTTACGCGTAAATAACCGTGTAATTTACTTTAATAACTTGCCAACTCTGGCGACCAGTCACAACAGATATTTTTTTAAAATGTTTTTCAATTGAAATAAATTTTTGTTTCATGAGACGGGATGCAAACCCGTTTACCTTTTAGCAAGATCTCCACCACTGACCCAAGGATCAATTCAATTTAGAGCAGCCTTTTCCAAACCATGAGGCGCGCGTATTTGTATTATTCTATAAAATGGGGGGGGGGAGGGGTCATACGATTAAATATTTTCAAGGGAGGCGTTGTAACACAAAGTTTGAAAACCACTGATTTAGAGTGATTAGTCAAGAAATACTAAGTGCAATGTCCGCTGAAGGCGTGCGTCTATTATCTAATTTTATAAATCCGCTTTAAAAAAAATTTCGATTCATTTTTCTCTTTAAGCCTTTGATTATTTATACAAGAAGAAGACTCAAAAGACGTCGTTCGCCCACCAGATGAGATGGAAAACACCGCGGGGGAGTTCTTGTTTTTTTTTTCTTTTCTCCCCGGCACCCAATCTTGTTTACTTAGTTATTTCGACGTCTATTTGTGTGTGCGTTGATCAGTTTTCTAATGTATTTTTTTTTTTTTTTTTATTAACCAACTAATCTTGTTCAATTGGATCTTTTTGGAAATATGTTTAGATAAGATTTCGTTTACACTTTCCCCCCACGCGTTATTATTAGATCAATAACATAAAAATATTTTTTGTGTTAAAAAATTAAATATTTCTTATAGGTCAAGTAATTAAGCCTTGAACTGTTTGCTTTTTACCCAATTGTGTAAAATAATTGAAATGACCGTAGAGTAGAAAATTAAAAAATAACGTATTAATGAGAAGAATTAATTGGAGAAAGGAAAGAAAGAATGTAAGAGAGGCTCTCAATTTGCCTCTCTCTTCTCTTCGTTTCATTTCAATGAAAAGATTACGAATGAAAAACTTGTCTCAACATCTGGGCGTAACTAGGGGGTGCCCGAGCCCTCCAAAAGGCTCGTGGCCCCCCAAAAAGCTCCTTGTCCCAAGAAAAATTGAGAAAATATGGGGCTTCCCATGCCTCCCCAGCCAAATTCTCTAGTTACCCCCATGTCTACATCCCCTTCTTGAAAATAGAACGAATAAACGAGCTTTTTGGGTGGTGCCGGGTGGGGGAGGGGCAGAAAGCTCCCTGCTCCAAGAAAAATTGAGAAAATATGGGGATTCCCATGCCCCCCCAGCCAAATTCTCTAGTTACTCTCATGTCTACATCCCCTTCTTGAAAATAGAACGAATTAACGAGCTTTTTCGGTAATGCCGGGGAGCAGAAGGCTCCTTGCCCCAACAAAATATGGGACTTTTCAGGCCCTGAGGAGGATAGCTGGTCCCATGGCCCCAATTCTCTAGTTACGCCCATGTCTACATCCCCTTCTTGAAAACAGAACGAATTAACGAGCTTTTTCGGTAATGCCGGGGGGGGGAACAGAAATCTCCCTGCCCCAAAAAAATATGGGGCTTTCCAGGCCCTGAGGAGGATAGCTGGTCCCATAGCCTCAATTCTCTAGATACTCCCATGTCTACATCCCCTTCTTGAAAACAAAACGAATTAACGAGCTTTTTTAGCTGCGAATACGAATTAGAAGACGTTTTACGTGGCAAAGCTGTTCGCATGTTTTTGCCGATAAGATGGCTTTAGAGGTCTTAAAAAGCCAACTAATTCGACAATTTGCCAACAGATGCCAGGATGGTAGGGCTTTTTTTAACACTCACACTTTTTTCTCATTCACACACACAGTCTTTTCGGCAACTCAGGCCATTTAGGACTTTTAAACGATACTCGTATGTTTAATATATCTATTGGGGGTCCCAGGCATCCTTATTTAAGGCATTTGGTATCCAAATGACTTAAATAAAATCATCGGACTGCCTGGGGTCAGAACCCGCGACTTTTGGTATACGAGGTTAACACTCTAACCCCATACACCAAGCCCCGAGGGCAATAATGAATAGTTAAATGTTTTTATATATCATTTATATTAGCAAAAAAATATAGGCTTATAAGTGATCTGATAATGCCGGATGTTAGACTATCCTGCCATCTTTTGCAAGAGTGCTCAACTATTTGGCCGTTAATTTTTAAATAAATAGGAAATTTATGACTTCGTCCCCACTTTATTTAATTATTTTAAGTTGGATATTAATGATTTTTACATTTTTAGATTAAAAAAAAATACAATTTTCATAATATAACGTTTTTCTATAAATATAAAAAAATATTTTTTTTATTAATCGTAATTTAATAAAAAAAGCATTGTATTATGTAAAATGCTCACGAATTTGTATTGTTTTTATACCAGTTGTCGGAGTTTTCTTTGAGGTTTGTACGAATTAGGCGAATAATTGGGCTACGAAATATCGGAATTCCTCTGTAATACATTTCATTTGGACCAAATAGGGTATCGGTCTATATACTCATTTCCAGCCGACCTCTGACCCTTGAAGTTACTTAATTTCCTTCTTCTGATTAATTTCTATCTAGCTAACCGGTGGGCTTTGCCATCAGGATTTGCCTCTGGGAGAAGCAAGGGGGAATGGTTTGGATTTTTAAAGTGAAACTTTTTTTGGCACATACATACAGGGACCGGAAGTCAGCCGCTAGCGGTTTATATTATAGTATGATGATATGATGAAATTTTTCATATATCTATATTTTTATATAAAAGACAAGGGGCCCGGTAAGGCCTAACGGGGTAGGGTTGCCGAAGGCTTCTTCTTAAGACCTCAAGGATTTTGAATAAAATCGCCCAAAGAGTACTAGTACTTTATTGATAAAATTTTTTTTTTCGATTTCCTAAAAATTCGCTCTTAACGATTTTTATTACCGAAGGTTGTGTGCAGTGCGAGGCAATCACACCAGATTTTTGAAACTATAAACAAATGTAATGAATTATTTATTTTGTTAATCAATATTTAAATCATATTCTTTGAGATTAGATATGGAAAGTGTTTTTTTTTTTTTTTTTTTTTATATAAATTTCCTTGAAATATTATTTAGCACAAAATTAACTGGTCATCATCATGTTGCAACAAACTTTTCATCCTTACCACCCCCCCCCCCCCACCCCAGAAAAATTCTTTGAGCTGTTTGCTCACCTATATGGTGCGATCACACCGGGATCTGACTTGACTTGAGTCCGGTGGAGAAGCCAACCTATATATTCCTATGGGCAGTGGTGGTTTAAGACACACTGTGTTGGTGATTTTTACAATCTTTTTTGTTGTAAACAAATTTCCAAGACAAATACATACTAAATTCGCCATACAGTTTAAATATGTTTTTAAAAATATTTGCAATTTTCGAGTCCAAATGTGCAGTAATTTTACAAATATTTGCAATTTTCGAGTCCAAATGTGCAGTAATTTTACAAATATTTGCAATTTTCGAGTCCAAATGTGCAGTAATTTTACAAATATTTGCAATTTTCGAGTCCAAATGTGCAGTAATTTTACAAATATTTGCAATTTTCGAGTCCAAATGTGCAGTAATTTTACAAATATTTGCAATTTTCGAGTCCAAATGTGTGATAATTTTACAATTATTTGCAATTTTCGAGTCTATCAGTAAATGTGTGATAATTTTACTAATATTTAGAAAAAAAAATTACGACTGGAGCCATAGGTTATTGACCTTAAGGGTGGCGACGGGTACCTGACTTGCGTTTGCTGACGGAGGTTATGGCAGCTGCCATGTTGTAAAATTAGAAAGCGTGTTGTAAAATTACAATATTTACTCTTAATTTTCGAAGAGAATTGTAATTTTAAAATGTTTTTTTTTTGTTGTAAAAATTTTTCGAATGCATAGATTTGTATATTTAGTATAAAAATGAATGCTATTTTATCATTTACATTTGTAAATTTAGTATACTATAACATACTAAAATTAATTTTTTTTTTACAGTGCAATCAATATAAGGCCCTAAAATTAGGGGCCGGATAACAAAAATGTCTTTGAAAAATTTTTAAAATATTCAATTTTATTTGAAATTTGTAAAAAATATTTTTAAATATAACTTGAATTAGTTTTATTAAATTTATTTAGGTATAAATTGCTGGGAAAGAATAAAGTATCATTCAAATGGAAAATATTGTTTAGAGCGACGACATACTCATATCATGGATGATGACGTCACTCAACTCAAAGTTCCAGTGACCCCCTCAAAAGGGACTCTGTTAGAACCCTCGTCAGCTCCCGGTGTGATCGCATCTTTATGCCCTATTTACAAAGTCAGGAATACCTTAGTGGTTCATCAAATTGGACTCTAAACTTAAACGAAAATCAGAATGACGATGTCTTGATAAGAAATAAAAAAAAAAAAAAAGGAAGTCGTTTTTCTATGATTCACAAAAAAACTCTCAATTTTATCGTTGAAATTTTATTTCCCTATTCAACCAACAACGACTACAGATAATAATTTATTCAAATATCAAAATCATAATAATATTCTACTTTTATTGACCAATCAAATTTAGTCGGATTTACCTTCAATTTTTTTAAAAGGGTCAATACGTATATAAATATTTTCTTCGTTTTTTTTTTTTTTTTTTTTTTTTTATTTGAGATTTTATCGTCCGATAAAAATAAATGTTTCTCTAGCCGAACAAGTTGTTGGATGATCATAAAATGGAACAATCATGTTGACTGACATAGTTGAAAAATTAATTTTAAAATTTTCATTTATAAAAATGTTAAGAATTTTTTTATGAGACGTTTATTGAACCTAACAAAATTCAAATTAATAATCATAGTACACTACAATTTTATTTATTAAATATACACTGAGCGTCAAAATAGTGTAACACATTGTTTGTTCTTAAAAACACTTTTTCTAATCAACCTTAATGATACAGTCATTTGATATGAAATATCTTATACATTTCTAAGTCATTTTAACACAAATCCATATCATTTTAATAAATAATTACAATTTAAATAAAATAAAGACAAAAATGTCGAAATATTGTATTATTATTTTTCCATTTCATTTTTCTTTATCAATTTTAATGGAAATTCTTATTAAAACAAAATCTTTATTTATTAACTAACAAAACATCGAAATTATGTTGATTTGTCCCTCAAATTGAATATCGACATTTTTGTTTTTATTTTATTTAAATTGTAATTATTTATTAAAATGATATGGATTTGTGTCAAATTTACTTAGAAATGTATCAGATATTCCATATCAAATGTATAATAAATTACAGTTTTATTAAGATAGATTAGAAAAAAAAACACTTTGTTTCTTCCTCTGAAGACCTTCTTCATTTATTAAAATGATATGTAGGTCTAATAAACTTCGAAAATGGCATTTATTTAATAATAAAAAATTTGTTTCAATTGAATTGACTCCCTTCCTAGTCATTTGAAATAAATAGCGATGGGATCTTAAGGGCCTTAAATGCTGAAAAAGATCTTAAAACAAATTAAAAAAAAAATCCTGAAAATCTAAAGAAATTAATTATAATTGAAAAAAAATGTAATTCACTCTTCTAAGTACGTGGATGGCAATCACGAGTTACCAGAGCTAAGATCAGCAGTAGCCTTCCCCCAGAAAGTGACCAACTTGTTAATCCTTTGATATTCATACATTTTTGCCTATTAAATTAATATAAGGAGAGGATATCAGCCAAAAAATTGAATGAAAATAGAAACCTTTCAGTTTTTTTCTAACTAGCCGCGTCGCCCCCCTCCGGCGGACCCTCTCCTTTTCTTAATCATGAAAAAAAAAATATTACTATGAATTCCAATCCAGTGCCTCCTTGAGGATTTGTTTACATACATAGAATACACGAATGCAAAGAATACATAAATATTTCTCTATTCATCTCCTATGGGAGAAATTGTAACTTTAGAAATTAATAACTCTAAAAGTTATAGGAATTTCGGGATGAAAATAATTTTCCTGTAATCCCTAGAAGGTCCTCTTTAAGCATATGAAATTTCAATTTAAAATTCTAAATAGAGCGTGATAGTCAGACAGACATACGGACATTAGCGAATTATACAAATTGATTGATGCTACATTTTTATAGATGATTCATCTTCCAAATTAATTTGTTGATTAATTTAAATAGAGTTCCAATAATTATTGAATCGCAATCGGGATGTGACGTAGCCCTTTGTCTGATAACAATTCTAGATGTTTATCAATTAAAGTAGTAATTGATAAGTTCATCTCGGCTTTATCAGTATTTGTCCGTCATGTCTCTAAAGAGGAGACCGAAGAGATTGAATCCTCATCATGAACATCGATTGAGTTACCCGTCGCGGGTTGTTGTCGCGCCTAGTGACACTGACGACTGTAATTGTGACGTTGACGACTGCATCGATGTATTTAAACGGTTATCTTGGCCAACTTTCAGGTCTTTTTATTTTTTTATTTCTTTATTATAAATAAAACAAACATACCTGATACTTAAATAAAGCTATCATTCGGTTTTCGATAAGGAAATATAAATGTTGAAATTAAAGGAAATTTTATTTATTAATAAATTTCTTTATTTTAATATAAAATAAAAAAGTTTGTAACGCGCATAAACTTCGAAAATACTTTACGGATCTGCCAAAGAGTCCGGCATATTGTCACGGGAAAGAAGAAACAAACAAAAAGTCTCTATAAAATCCACTCCTCGGTCCCATGGATCGTCCGACAATACAAATACATTGTTATTATCTACAATGTCCAAAATCATTTATAAATTAATTATTGGTATTTGAACTTCTCCTTTCCATTTAATCATTCCGCTTAAAGTTTATTTCGGATCATCAACAAAGAAAACAACAAATCTATTTATATAATTCGTTAATATCTGTCTGTCTATCACGCTCTATTTAGGCAACTTCCCGTTAGAATTTTGAAACAGAAATTTTTTTATGCTTAAAGAGGACCTTCTAGGGATTACAGGAAAATTATTTTCATCCCGAAATTCCTATAACTTTTTGAGTTATTAATTTCTAAAGTTACGATTTCTCCCATAGGAAATGTATTCTTTGCATTTATGTATTCTATGAATGTAAACAAATCCTCAAGCAGGCGCTGGATTGGAATAGTAATTATAATTTTTTTTTTTAACACTTACACTTTTTTCACATTCACACATATATATACGCACAGTAGATACCCGTTATTTGTAAATATATCTCTATTTGGTATCCAAATTGCTTAAATAAAATCATCGGACTGCCTGTAATCCGAACCCTCGACCCTTGGTATACAAAGCAGGCGCGCTACCAACTACACCAAGCCCGAGGGCCAATTTTTTTTTTCATAATTAAGAAAATAATTAAGCTGGCGGGGGTCCAGAGGGCGTAGCTAGTCTAGTTTTAATAATAAATAGCCAAAAGAAGAGCAAATCACCAGGCTGTCATTAAAAAAATTAAGGGAATGAAAAAAAAAAAAAAAATACCAGACGCTACATAATCAACGTTGTTGTTGTTGTTGTTTAATTTAAACATTGTTTTTTTTTAACTGTTTATTTTATTTGCGTATCTTGATAATGCCTAGTGGACAGGGACAGACAAACTGTAAATTCGAGATTAATCTCTCTGTCTATCGAAAGGATCGCATGCGGCGGGCGAACTCGGCTCCATTAGGCCTCCCCGGGGGGGGGGGGAGGGGCTGTTATTAATAACGCTCTCTTGCTGCCAGGCATTCATCATGGCCAAGAGATTGTTTGCAAATTTTGTTCCCGAAATTAATCCTTTAATCAAGATATATGATGCTATATTAGCAGGCTATTCCTCTTTGTTATTATCATTTTCAACAAAATTTTTTTTTTTTTTTTAATACGCCTACTTTTCCATTATTGACTAATCTATGTCACTTTTGTGTAATAAATGTCGAAATTTAGATAAAGTTTTTTTAAAAATTTCTAAGAAAATCATATGATTAAATTGTTTTGTGAGTGTATACACCAAAAATAATTATTTTTTTTTTACTGATAATTTAATTATTCTGAAATTCAAAAATAACTCTATTATGAAAATTGTAATTTTTTTTTTTTAAATTTAAAAATGTAAAAATCATTAATATCCAATCTATAATAATTAAATAAAGTGGTGGCCAATTCAAAAATAAATTTCGTATTTATTTAAAAATTAACATTCAAATAGTTCAGGACTCTTGCAAAAGATGGCAGGCTAGTCTGACAGCCGGCATTATCAGATCACTTATAAGCCTATCTTTTTTATGCTGTTATAAATAATATTTATAAAGTATTCATTATTAAAAGATCAACGAAAATCAAATAAATGCACGAAATTAAATATTGTCCTACCATCCTGCCATCTGTTGGCAAATTTTCTTAATAGTTGGCTAAATTTAGAGCCGGCTGGTTCAATTCTAATCAACTAGCTATCCGTCGGATAGGTTTTCGAGTCTTTTCACATCTAGTTAAGCTAATCATATGATTAAATAAGAGCACGCATGAGTTACTTAGTAAGACCCAAGTGCTTAACTAAAATTAAAAACACAAGCCTCTCAAATTCTCAATTTTCTGGAATTTTTGAGAATTTTCTGACCCGGTATTTTCCCTAGACTCTATAATACAATACAATTATACAATTAATACCCTACAATAATACAAGACAATTTTTATAAATGATGCCTTTATTAGGTTGCTAACTTCTCAAAACTTTCCTTTTCCAGATACGTCAGATAGCTAATAATATCTGGAAAAAACTCATTTTTTTTAACTCAAAGGTTAAGCGTGTTCTTGTTTACTATATCGATGATTTGCTATCGGTCGGTTAAGTTTGGTAGTTGAACTGAAGTAACCGGCCCTTAGAATTATTACTTTCTCTTACCCTATATATGAAATATATATAGAGAGAAAGTATTCGATTCATGTCAAAAAATCTGATGTCGAGATTTTTTTTCCTTTTACTTTTCTGGGCTATTTTTTGAACTTAGCCCCGCACAGGTAACGATCCCCCCTCTACCTGTTGATATTTGAGACGATTGTGGAGTCCCCCTCCCCTCCTTCTCCTCCACACCATTTATCTAACACAACTTTATCATTTGAAATCAAAATAAAATATTATTGTATATATGTAATATATATATAGAGAAAGTATTGGATTCATGTCAAAAATTCGATGTCGAGATTTTGATGGATCTTCACGTTTTGAGGTCCCCTGAATCCAAAAAAGTGGTTTTCGCGACATGGTCTGTCTGTGTGTGTGTCTGTGTGTCGTGTGTGTCTGTGAACAAAATATCTCAAGAACGAAAAGAGCTAGGAGGTTGAAATTTTATATTTAAGTTAGGCACCCCCATGGGACGTGACACGAAGCTTTTGAACAAAATCGGCCAAAGAGTACTAGTACTTTACTGATGTACTTTTTCAGTTTTTTTCGATTTTCTCAAATTTGCTCAACGATTTTTTTTAAAATTCAAAAATCAATTATTTTTTAGATTCTCTTTAAAATGTATATTCTCATTTTGGGATTGAAATCTTCTGAAGACCACTTTACTCTTGTATCTCCATAGAAAAGATAGGAGAAATGGTTGCCATGGTAACAAAATATAAATATTTTCCCATACTTATAAATTTTACATCTTGAAAATCGAATGTACCGTACTGTCGGAAACTAAATACATGTCGACACAAAAAATCTGGTGTGACAAGCACAGTACACAACTTTCGATTACCGAAGGTAAGAGAGGATTGTGTGCTGTGCGCCAGTCACCAGATTTTTTTAATTAAATAAATTAAATTTTTATTATTCAATTCCATTTAAAATTCACATTTCATTTAATGGCAGGCAGACAGGCACTTTATAAATGAAATCATTCTGATTGAAAATATTTTATTCAAACTACCATATAAAAAAATATACCTTTATTAAATTTAACATTTATTGAGAGAACAAATTTTTATTCTGGTGTGACTGGTCGCAAGCACACAACTTTGCTAATTGAAAGTTATGTTCTATGCTTCTCACACCAGATTTTTTGTGTCGACATTTCTAATTATTATACAATTTATAAACATAGGGAATTATTTTGTTAGCATGGTTTCTATTTTTTCTATTAAGGGCAAGAGTAAGTTCAAAAGCTTTATGTTGCGTCCCGGGGGGGTGACTAACTTGAATATAAAATTTCAACCTCGTAGCTCTTTTCGTTCTTTAGATATTTTGTTCACTTTTTTGGACTCACAAGGAGAGTGCATAGCCTTCATAACTCCGATTTGAACGAAAATATTTTTATGTTTAGTATTTAATGAAAAACAAATTCTGTTAAAGCGAGAGAACGCACTACTCAACCGTTCGTCTAAAAAAAATGTTAAAGATTTTGCCAGCATGTTTTTGAATTTTCTTTAAATATATGTATCAACATGTTAAACATTAAAAGCCAATAATTTAAAAAAAAAACTTTTTATTTATTTATTAATATTAAAAAATATTCTTAGAAATCTAAAAAAAAAAATAAATTGCACAAAAAAATTAGTTGCACAGGGCGAGATTCGAACTCGGGATTTCTTTTTTACAAAGAATGAAGGCTACCGATCTTCCTATCGCGGCTTTTGTAAATGTTATTGTTAGCAACGGCTTTAAGGCAAAATCTTTAACATTTTTTTTTAGACGAACGGTTGAGTAGTGCATTCTCTCGCTTTAACAGAATTTGTTTTTCATTAAGTACTACACATAAAAATATTTTCGTTCAAATCGGTCAGAGAATCTCAAAACGTGTATTTCCATCAAAATCTCGACATGAATCCAATATTTATTATTAAATATTAAAATTAACATATCTTATCGCTCTTTACACTATTTTTTCTCTCCCTAGAAACTTTTTTATATTGTATAATAATAACTTTATCTAAAAAAAAAAGTTTGTTTTCAAATAAATATTCTAGTAAAAAATAAAAAAACGGTGAATATTCACTCCACCCTTGGGCTTTTAGTTTGATTTCAAATAGGGGAAAACATAAATTTGATAATCCCCTAAAGGCGATAAGAGTTTAGCGCTGACGTTGCAGCGGGCCCGCTGACGTCATAATTCCACCCTCCTTTCGCCAATAAATCCCTCTCACCGAGAGAGAGAGAAAAAAAATAAATAAAAAAATTAGATTTTGTTTTACGTATTCGGTTTAACAACTTAACTTTGTGATTGATTTCGTTCATCCTCAGTAATTAATAATAATAATAAATTTATTTTGTAGCCTACAACATATTTGTCTTTACAAATGGAGTTGAGGCTTGAAATTTTTAGCCAAAAAGCCCAACTATTACGAAAATTTGCAAATATATAAATATAGGCTTATAAGTGATCTGATAATGCCGGCTGTTAGACTAGCTTGCGATCTTTTGCAAGAGCGCTAAACTATTTGGCCGTTAATTTTTAAATAAATACGAAATTTATTTTTGATTTCGTTCCTACTTTATTTAATTATTATATGTTGAACTAGCCGCGCCGCCCGCCTTCGGCTGTTTACATTCATAGAATACACAAATGCAAAGAATACATAAATATTTCTCTATACATTTCCTATGAGAGAAATCATAACTTTAGAAATTAATAATTCAAAAAGTTATAGGAATTTCGGGAGCTGAGTATTTTTTCTGGACTCCCCATAACGACCTTTATAAGAGTGCAAAATTACGTTTCAAAATTACAACGGGAAGTTGGTCAAACAGAGCGTGACAGACGGACAGACAGACAAACGGACTCTCCGCTATTATATATATAAATATTAATGATTTTTACATTTTTAGATTTTAAAAAAATTACAATTTTCATAATAGAGTTTTTTTTTCTATTAATATAAAAAATATTTTTTAAACAAAAATCTAACTGTATTTAAAAAAAAAATAGAGTACTTATGTATTGTAATTTTACAAACATTGTATAGTATTTTTCGTTAAAAATTGTATTTTTTCTCGAAAGCAGTTTAGGAATTCTAAAATTACCACGCATTTACACTCTAATTTTCAAACGGCTTTCGAAAATTACAATACATTTGTAAATGGTTTTGGCAAAGATTTACTAAATTTAGTATGTTTTTGTGTAGGAAATATGCTTCCTAAACATTGTACAGCCACTTGTCATCGCTATTTATTTATTTCTTACCAAACATTTTCTAATAATTTAATTAATATTTGATAATAGGCCTACTTTTTTAGCTTCTTATCATCTCCTCCACCTTGTGGTGGTTAACCATTCAAGGTTTTGATATTTATTGACCTACTTTAATATATATCTAATCTTATTACAACAACCGAGAAAGAAAGCTGATTTAAAATAACGATATATTCATTTAATTAGAGTAATCCAACCCTTAAATTCCATGTTTGATGTTAGAATGAACAAAAAAGCTTTTGAATTTTATTTATATATAATTTGTTTCAGGAGGAAATGGCTTCCCCCTCCATTGCGCAAACTCAGCCAGAGCAAAGTACAAGAGAAGGCGGGCACCTCAACCTCCGGCGGGGCCGCCCCAGGGGACAGGCCCGCGCTCAAGAAGACACCTTCAGATAAACGCTTCAAGGTAACCTGCTTTCTTTTATTTTTAAATATAAGTAAATTTATTAAAATCAGAATAAAATAGATGAATTTAACGCCATCACAAATTGTGCCTATCACTATAGATCGGGGGAAGGAATCATGCCAACGTTTTTGAGTCTTATATTTACGTTGTCTTGAGTTAAATAATTTAAAATTACTTATGAAAAAATTGAAATTTTAACTTTTTTTATATTAAAATAGGCAGCTTAAACCACTTACCTTACCACATAGTAGATAAATTACAAAATACAATAATATAAAAAATAAAACGTAACTTCAAAACAAAAACAATAACAATACATTATTATTGATAAAACAAAATGAAAACAACAAAAATA